>CP136063.1:232724939-232909161 GCA_032622095.1 Siphonodentalium dalli
AGGTCCAACTATGTCCAATCCAGCTTTCAAAACAAGGAGGATTAAAATCTTGGACAAATTTATGCAATTATGCGACTTCTTGCTGAGCAATGATATTAGTGATGCGCATTGTCAATAACTAGCCAAATTAAAAATTTGTGTTCGTATCAGCAGCTGATGGTTGTAAATGCAGAACTGAAGTTACCAGTTTGTGACCAATCATAATGTGAGTTTTAGCAGCAAATATTCAACTGCAATTATGACATGTCATCGACCCAAAGGCTCTTATCACTCAATTTAGTTTTTGTGATATTTGAGAATATTAGGCAAACATTCATGTAATTTTTGCATGGTATCTGCATATGAGCATGCATTTTCATCGGGTCCAAAAAAAAAGAAAAACTCTACATATGGATACTAATCATGGATACTAAACCAGCGTTCTATTTCATGCCTACAATCAAGCCTTGAAATAGTGAGCCTGTCATTTGCAGAATGAGGTCCCCAGAGGGTGAATTTAGTGATGCTATCCCGCACAGCGGGCTAGCATCACCAAATTCACCCTCTGGGAACCTCATTCTGCTAAGGCCTAAGCAGAATGAGGTCCCCAGAGGGTGAATTTGGTGATGCTAGCCCACTGTGCGGGATAGCATCACTAAATTCACCCTCTGGGAACCTCATTCTGCAAATGAGAGGCTCACTATTTCAAGGCTTGCCTATAATTTTCAGAATTGAAGGATTAATTGACAAACCATCTGTATTTGTGCTGAGTAATATGGATCCGCGAAGAGGTTGTTGTGTGTCCTTCGTGAGCATAGACTTATGCACAAGGTCAAGTGTCGTCATGCAGGAGCTGTTGTCATCAACAAAATCGGTTATCTTCGTAAATCCATCGGGATCTCTGGCCATCACAGGAAGCATGATGTATTTCGGAACTAAAGCATAGTGAACATTTCAATCAATCATTCAGATTTGACATGTTTTATTTTAATGATAACCTGTCTGATTTAACCCTTTCATGACGCGAGAGCCTCACATATATAAGAGAATGCACTGGCTTACAAGGTCAATATTAATATTTTTAGGCCAATGCATTCTCTTACATATGCGATGCTCCCTGTGGGAGACTCGCATATATAAGAGAAAGCATTGGCATAGGGTTTTCTCAAAATTTCAGGAAACTCCAGTCATGAATAGGTTAACACCCCTAAATTACTATTTCTTCGGCTTTGGGGAAGAAAAATATTTAATTTGAGATGAGGAACCCAGCTTCCAAAGGGTGAACATCACCAACTTCAACTGGGGAACTTCAATCTGATCCTAGGTCTCCCATAGCAGTTGAGGCTTAAGAGAGAATGAGGTTCCCAGAGGGTGAACTTGGTGATGCTAGCCCAGCACACAGCAGGGTAGCATCACTAAATTCACCTTCTGGGAAACTCATTCTGAAAATGTCAAGACAAATTTTATCCAGGCTTGCCCCTAAATTACTATTTCTTCAGCTTCAGAGGTCGAAAATATCTGATTTGAGTCGAGGAACCCAACCATCCTACTAAGTACTGAGCTATTAGATTTCGATTTTTGTTTTATTTTCTACACTTCGAATTGTTTCCACCGGAAATATATACATCATGCATGGACACCGTAACAAGAGTTTGGGGGGACAAGCAAGGTTGGGTTTAGCAGTGGCTTGTCGATTGGAAACGGTCCTCGAATAAAAGACGAAATTATCGCCAGCAACAAAATTGACAGTATCATGTGATAGTTGGCATACAGATACATAGGTAAGCCTTGAAATAGTGCGTCTGCCATTTGCAGAATGAGGTCCCCAGAGGGTGAATTTAGTGATGCTACCCCGCATAGCGGGCTAGCATCACCAAATTCACCCTCTGGGAACCTCATTCTGCTGAGGTGTAAGCAGAATGAGGTCCCCAGAGACTGAATTTGGTGATGCTAGCCCACTATGCGGGGTAGAATAACTAAATTCACCCTCTGGGGACCTCATTCTGCAAATGACAGACACGCTATTTCAAGGCTTGTACATAGGTATACTTATTCCCAATTCAGTAAACATGTTAATTATGCATGAACATAGACAAGTTAAAACACCATGCCGATCACATATGAAAGATGTTTGTTTACATTTGTGATGACATGTGCTGGGGTATTCCAGTTCGAACCAGGCATCACCATATATGGAATTCAAGGTGTAGAAAATAAAACGTTTTCAAAAATCAAAATTATATAACTATTCGCCCCCAAAGTCGAGTTCTAAAACAGTGCCCTCAGTTTGAATCATAGTATGTTACCGCAGCCCTGGCAATTGGGGAATATTCAGTTTTAATGCGATTAAAATATTAAGATGTTTCACATGTCAGTAAACATTCAGTAAGTTAATAATAAAATAACAGTTCCCATTGCAGGTGCACAACCCTAACAAATTATGCATGTTGCGAAAATGTTCCAAGTCAAAAAAGGGGAATAACTCCACAAAAAAAAAATCGGACAGACGTCATATCGCAGGTGCACAGGTTCCAATGGTACTAAATATCTGTGCCAAGTTTTTTAAAAATTGACCTAAAAATGTAAGAATAAAAGCTTGGACAAAATTATACATGTTGCGAAAATTTTCTAAGTTGAAAAAGGGGGGGGTAACTCCACCAAAAAAAGTCCGACAGATGTCATTTAACAAGGGGGTATAACAAGTTGTTTTACGGTTCAGGAGCTACACACATAGTTGTGACAGCATTATTTTCTGTAGTCCATCAACCTGATTTTTCTGTTTTCTGCACTTGTATTATCTCTCGTCTGCTTATATTTACTGAACTTCCCTCCAGGTGAATAATAAGACTATTCCAATGTTTAATTTTAGAACAGTTGGGAGAATCCATATAGTATAGAAAAGGTAAAGCAAACACTGCAGACTATGGCTGTTGATTAGTAAATGAGAATTCAGTGTAAGCAGTCCAGAATATTACTCTAAAGCTTTGCATGAAACTTGCTTTCCTTTGTCTACTTTTCTATACTTCAAAATATTGGTTTGAAATATGACTCGTGGAGATCTCATGATAGAGATACAGGTACGCCTCGTCTTGATAAATGTTAATTAACTAGTTTTCGATCTTCAGAAATATGATTTTTTGTAGTTGGCAAGAATTTCAAAAGCTTGACTAATGACGATATTGGAACACTCAAAAGGTTGGCACTTAATTTCATGAAGAAATTCCAGTCATGCACTTAACTCACCTTCAATTTTGTTTCTTCTTTCATTGTTATAAGGTTTCAAGATAACATGACCATTTGCTCCCCCAAATCCAAAAGAACTAACTCCAATCAATTTATCTGGAAATGAATGAAATTAAATACTTTGACTGAAAATTGTGGAATATTACAATTAAGGTCAACAAATTTCAGAATTGCCAAGTAAATTGATTACAAGATTATCCCAAGAATCTCTACTCTGGCTAAGTCTGCAGAGATCATATTTCATCGGTTTTTGAAGTTCTGACCGGGAACTATATAACAAACAAAATTAAATAGATAACATATTTCTTAGTTAATACCTATGCATGTTCCTAATTTATAATTTATTTGACATTATGGATGGTCTCGGTCTGAGATTACATGATTTAAGTGATATTTGTGAGCCAATTTTGCGATAACATTAATTAAAAAGGAGCTGACATACCTCCATTGTGCCAATTGAAACATGGGCAGGACGGAAACCAATTTAAAAAAGATATATGAGAGGACGGACAGAAGTTCAAACATTTTCAGATGAACAAAGAGGGATAACTCTTCAACAGAGATTGCCAACAACCTAACTGAACCCTCTTATGAATGCCTTCCTGATGCCAAACCTCCACACCAAATTTTAACAGAATCCATTAACCCATGACTGAGATATATGAGCGGACAGACGGAAATCCAACATTTTCCAACAAAGAGGGATAACTCTTGAACGGAAAATGAACAATGTTTATGCATCCTCTTTTGAAAGCCCTCCTGGTGTTAAACCTGCATACCAAATTTCATCGAGATCCGGTAACCCTTCGTTAAGATATACGATTAGACGGACAGACGGGTGCCCCGACAAACAGACAGACACATGTAATCCAGTATATCACCCCCCCCCCCTCATCTTTTGGATGAGGGTATAACTAGCCAGGGAAAACTTTAAAATCATAAGCGAGGTAAAGTTAAATTGGCCCACAAACATCGCCTCAATCATGTAATCACGATATATGAACTTCAACTAATACAAATACAGTAATGCTCTAAGTAATCGACTTCTTAACCACAGCAGAATTATGGGTAACTTTTCAGGATTTAGTCGGAAATATGGCTTGTTACCATTCATCGGAAAGCTCTCGGGGAGAGCTTTCAGATGAATGGAAACAAGCCATATTTCCGACTATATCCTGAAAAGTTACCTATAATTCTGCTGTGGTTAAGAAGTCGATTATTTAGAGCATTACTGTACATTAATAATGGAAATAAGAACAAACTCTGTATATTTTTAAATGTACTTGTTGATAGCCGTTTCACTCTTCTAAAAAAAATCATGTTAGTTCCAAGTCTGGAAATAGTGTGTCTGACATTTGCAGAATGAGGTCCCCATAGGGTGAAATTGGTGATGTATAATGTATAGTGTGTTACCATAACCAAATTCACCTTCTGGGGACCTCATCTGCTTGGGCCTCATCTTCAGGCAAACATCTATAGTCTCAAATTAACATATTTTCAGTTACTTTTTCCCCTTCTGTTCAGTTTCTATATCCCCTCATTTGCAGGAGATAAAATTCATAATCGAGGTGACTAATGGGTGAACATCACCAACTTCAACTGGAGAACTTCAATCTGATTCTAGGTCTCTCCCATAGCAGTTCAGGCCTCAACAGAATGAGGTCCCCAGAGGGTGAATTTAGTGATGCTAGCCCACATGTGGAATAGTGTCACTAACTTCACCCTCTGTGGTCCTCATTCTACATATATCACATACACTATTTCGAGGCTTGGTTATTTGGCAGGAACCCACTTAGAAGGCCTTAAGACCCTTTTAAACCTTTCATGATGGGAGATTTGCTGGTGCAGCATTAAATATCCTGTGCCAGTCTCTCATAAGGAGTCTGGCATATATAAGAGAATGCACTGGCTTACAAAGTAAAGTTAATATTGTCAGGCCAATGAATTCTCTTATATATGAGAGGTTCCCTATGGCTGACTTGTATATATAAGATAATTCATTGTAGTGTTGAAACGATTAGTGAATTTCAGAGTCGACTAGTCGAGACCCAAAAGTCGCGTTGCGTCGACTAGTCGGTACCCGATATCAAAACTTTCAAACATAACATGGTACGGAAAATTCATCGTACATGGCGTACACTGATGACTGATGCAATGACGGTCTATTGCGTAGCGCATTTCCCTGCATAGACACCAATTTATTTGGGAAATAATACTGTAAACATCTTGATATTTATCCAACACACTGAATGTAATTATATAATTAGACATGTGGTGGATAATGATTAGAAACTCGATCATTTATACAGGTTTTAAATTTAATATCAGCGTTCGAGATTTCGTTTAGTCACGAGATCACCAATAAACCGGTGCCGAGCGGTGTCACTATAAAATTTTAATGTTCCGACTAAATACGCCCTATAGAATAGGTTATGTTTTAGAATACGATAGCCAGGTTCTTAATGTCAGTATCATTTATCTACGGTAGCAACAATGATGTCACCTTAAGCGATCTTCAATTGATCAATTGAAATATACACAGTGTCTAGATCAAAGCGGTCTCCGACAAACGATAAAGCCGCGTCAATCATTGCCATCATGTCGCAGTGATGTCTTTGACTTCAAACGACGAGTGAGACATTGTGTTGTCAATTTCATTCTTTCAATTAATAGTCGGGTCAACGTGTGTGTCTATACTAGTAACACTGTCAATTCCGGGTGCCACCAAACATTATACTTACCGTAACTTACGCGCAGTTAACACCGTTTATGTCGGAATCGATCTTGAAAACGTTATACATGGAACTAATACACTATGTTCCGACGGCAAAATTCAGAGTCGACGTTCTGACATTTCAGCGTCGTCTACGACTAGTCGATTAATCGTTTCAACCCTAATTCATTGGCACAGGGTTTTCGCAAAATTTCAAGCTCTAGTCATGGAACTAATCACCCCGACTACTTACTATATGACTACACAAATCACACCCGCACAATCATCCAACGATTTACGGCTCACCACAGACACAAAAGTCGGAACAATCCGACACAGGTGAACCAAACTCGAACAAGGAT
The DNA here is from genome assembly GCA_032622095.1 of Siphonodentalium dalli. Taxonomy (NCBI): domain Eukaryota; kingdom Metazoa; phylum Mollusca; class Scaphopoda; order Gadilida; family Siphonodentaliidae; genus Siphonodentalium; species Siphonodentalium dalli. The sequence goes on from CP136063.1 coordinate 232,731,237, forward strand.
TATAAGAACGCAAAACGAAGGCGTGTCCTATCACATCCCGCCATAAAACATGATAAACCTCCACACGTGGAAACCAATATCCCCCTACACAAAAGTCCTTTATACAAGGCCAGGACTCATCACCTATCTTTTTAAACTCTTACAACAAGAATCCAACAACACATTAGGGATATACCAAATGCTCACTAAAGCTAGCCAGTAAACACTTCTACCACTCACATCATGTAACATTAATCAAACACTGACTCAGACATCGAGCACAATACTCGACGTCAGCGAAACAATATAAAACTGGCTTTTCCAACTAAGGAACAAATATCCAGAGGGCATGAACAGGTCAGCCACCTTATGGTGAATAATATTAATCTCTTCTTCGTACATCATCTGTTCCACGTAGTCACCTGCGTTACTCGAAGAGAAAATGACCCCCGAAACATATGAAGGTCTGACGACAGGCCAGTCAACATACATCGTACTCAAGGGTAGATGGTTGACATATAGCCAATGGAAGCGGAACAAATTGGAGAACACGCCCTACGCAAGCCCCCAAGCACATGAAGACATAATTCTCTATAGAACATGGACGAAATCGGACAAACAATGCCCGTCTACATTCTAAAATTACCAAAATGTCCTAACATAATTCTCATGAGAATCTCACGTTAGATTCTCACGTGTTAATATGCAAATTAGCAAGATCTTGTAAGAATTTTTTCTCACATGAGAAAGAATCTTTCCTCACGTAAGAAATATTTTTTCTCACGTAAGAATTTTTTCTCGCATGAGAACTTGCTAATTTGCATATTAAAAACCTCACATGAGAAATAATTTTTTCTCACGTAAGAAAGAATCATTTCTCACGTAAGAAAGAATCATTTCTCATGTAAGAAAGAATCATTTCTCACGTGAGAAAGAATCATTTCTCACGTGAGAAAGAGTCATTTCTCACGTGAGAAAGAATCATTTCTCTCGTGAGAAAAATAATTTTTTCATGCATATAAGAAAAAATTCCTGTTCTATATATTTCAAAAATATAATGACCAGTATAACAAATAAGGACTATCTAATTCAAACAAATCTATGTGCTACAAAATTCATTTTGGTATCATTAACAATTTAACACTGTCATGTCATTGAGAATATCCAGGCTTTCGGACTGCTTTTGCCCCCTTGCCATTTTCTGCTTCTGGGGTCCCTGATCTTAGAGGCATTTGTGTGTGCGATGAATCTATATTGTACAAATACAGATCTGTATTCTCACACAAATCTCACACTAAACTTCAACTTAACTTTTCTTAATATTTGATCAACCAATTTTTCAATTGCTGTTCAACATGTGTGCATGTGTACACTGCAACATGTTAACTGCTCTTCGTGGAATATTCCAAATAACTGTAAAAATCAATTCCATGAAACAATGAAAACTGCCATAAATTGTTTATTTCCTAAAATTCATTCATTTTGTTAAAATAGATTTGAACATTTACTCTGTCTTAGCAGGGACCAGCCGAGAGGGCGACGTGGGCGACTTCTTCGCCCTAGCGCCGTCCGCTTCGCCTTATTTTTGCAGTCGGCCGAAGTTCAAGTCGCTCTAAAAATTCCAAAGTTGACTGACGAAATTTGGCAAAATGCCCCAAATAATTTATGATAATTTACAACTGTCAACTGTGATTGCACACAATACTCCACTATCAGGGTGTATCATGGTGTTATAAAACAATTAACACCTGTAATGCTCCAATCTGGAAGCATGTTGACAACGGAGTCTGATTATTGGCAGCTGTGAAAACATCGTCGGGCCTCAAGTGTTAATCTGGTTGTTGTTATTTTTAGATTACCGTGATTACCACACCTTACAATAAAGATTACAACTCATACCTCTCCCAATGTGTCAATTCATCACTCCCTCTATGGAGTTTGGTTAAAGAAATTTAAAAACAAATTCATTTGTGAAGCATATTAAAATTTCAAACGGGTTTACTAGCAGAGCGCAGTAAAAGTGTTCATGATTTCGTTTCGTTTCTGTTTGATAAATATTGTTGGCATTTTTAACAACCCGAAAAATATGAAATAAAATCCTGTCATTCTCCCACAATTACGATATAAAATGCTGCTATCCTCTCACAATTATGTTTGGGTATTATTAATAGTTATTAGGGTGATGAAGTGAACATAATGACTCCATATTTCAACCATTGTTTCATAAGTTTAATTGACATATTTCATCTCTCCTATTTTCGTTCTATAGCGACTCCTGTCGTAGTACAGATCAATTTAAATTTTGTAGACTCACTTCGCCCTATAGAACGGGCACTTCGCCTTATTTTTATAGTAGGGCGAAGTCATTTCGCCCTGAAAATCTGGTCTAGGCTGGTCCCTGTGTCTTAGAATCAATTAACAATAACAAAAGTTTATTTGATGTGATATGGGCCACATTATTTATTCTAGAAATACAATTTAAAATATTTGAAAATAAAATTTAAATCAACTTTAATATATATACTGCATGTAGTCTACCTGGTTGATAAATTACATATTAGAACCTGCAGTAAAGGCAACACAAGAGACCACATGCCATAAAATCTTGCCATGATGTCAGATGCATGCATGATGCCTAAAGCCCTCTGCCATTTATATAAATATTACACTTACCTAGTATAGTGTGTATTCCATGGTGTGGAACTTATCATTAAAGAATATCCACAAATAAAACAATAAATATAACTCCATGTTCCCCTTCTCGTGAATATAACACAACTTAAGCTTCTAGCACAGATATAAAGATAATTTAGTCTAAATCATGCACAGCAACTGACATGTACAGGTTAACTCCAGTAACTGTTTTGGCGCATTTTATATTTTGAATTCTCCAGCATACACCAGATCAGATTTCTCAAGACCACATGTTCTAGATTAAATCATTTTACCCACCATTGAAATCGGACTTAAAAATATCTACCCTATTTCTAACATATTCTCATGTAAGAAAATCACACTTAGCTTACTTTTCTGGAATTGGAGACCACACAATTTAAAGTCTGTATTTCTTATGAGATCTAACATGAGAATTTCTGACTTTGAAAATATCCAATAAGTTTTTGTGAAAAAATTTCAAAGTCTGCATTCCTCATAAGAAATCACGTGAAAATTTATTAACCCCGAAATTTTTTTAAAACTTACTTGAAGGATGATAATTTCAAAGTCTATTTTTCTCATGAGAACTCAAATTAGATTTGCAACTTAGAAATATTTCTAAGTCTGCATTTCTTACGAGATCTCATATTTCTCACGTGAGAAATTTTTCTCACATAAGACCCTTGGTTAGAAAATTGATTTCTAACATCTTCTCACAAGGTTCATGTTAGATTTCTCTGCTTTGCATATCTTTCTAATATGCTTCTCATGAGATTCTTATAAGATTCTAACAACTTCTCATGAGAAATTTCTGTATGGGAATAACTCTTCCAACATAAATGCTAGTGCACACAAGCACATCCGTCGTCTCTCCAATTAATGTAAAAATCTTACATCTGTACTCAAACGAACCGTTTACTACCAGAGATTTGACCCAACACACCCATAACATCCCAAAACAGGATTTCCCTCAAAACACACTACGTCACAATACATCACATGACGATTGACCTTGACCTACACTCCCACGCACAAACAATTAGACGAAACACAACCACGCACGTGACACTGAAAATGGATACCATGCACCTTCCTAGACAAACAGCTACGGAAAACTAAGTTTATACATTTACTCATGCCCACTACGGATGAATATCTCAAAAACAAAACTTGGAACACAAACAAAACATCTACTAGGCAAAACAACCGCCGCAAACACCACAATTGTATACATACAAACTCAATTCACAGTACGTTCCCCGAACGTATTGTGACATCACGGAAAGTACCAAACCGGGAAATCCCCTTAAAAGTTCCATTAACTTCTCCAAAATTGAATAACAAAAAAGTCAGTTTTAACTAACCAAAAGTTATTTATGCAGTACATATGACACTCAACTCTTATATATACTACTAGCAGGTTAGCCCGCCACTGGCGTGCTTGGTCAGAAACATGACAATGTTTTATGTTTTGTTTGTGTTTTTCAATGAGTTAATATTGGGTTTTTCAATATTTTGCCTGATTTGACCTTGAATTGATAATTTTCAAGGTCAAGGTCGTGTCGGGGTCACAATATATAATTCGTGGGTACCCGTTTGAAGGTTAAGACTGACCCGATGAAAAATTCCCCCGTTCCTAGGAACGACAGACATAAGAATGTTTCACACAATGCGACGTCGACGATCCCCGTGTGTTTTTACACATATATACGAAGTTTGAGCTCACCTAGGGCGGAAAAACTTACCCGATCCGCGTTCTTAGGAACACAACACGCTCCGCGTTCTTAGGAACAGAACACACTCATGTCTATACACGCCCAGACCCAGAAGAGGTATGATTTTTTTTAACCTGCCCGTGGCCATTGAGCAGCCCCTGACAGAGGTTGTCCACCCTTACGAGATGGTCAATAGTCCCGCAAAGTTAATCCCGTCGTGAACCCCATCCTCGCAAAGAGCGGACAGTCAATTAATCCCGTCGTGAACGCCATCACCAATGCGACGTAATTTTGTTTGGTATCATGTGTTGGGTTCTAAAAATAGGAAAGCACTTGTTCCCGTATACGTTTGCGTAAATACGAAATTGTGAGTGTTGGTTTGTAACCGGGATTTCTGAGAAGCATTATGCCTATAACTACCCCCCTAAGCCCTGACCTAAGTGTCATACATACTAATAACAATGATGTTGTAAGAGTACTATGGCATCCAATAAATCTCCCCGCATAGGAAACCACTCAATGTTCCCGTATATCTCTCTGCAGATGCTAATAACGTTGAATGTTAAACTGACGCTCTTTATAGCGATGCGTCAAAAACACACGGTGTTCGTGGGTTTTTACACTTATATACGAAATTTGAGCTCGATGGGTGCAGTCGTTTTCCATTCTATAAAGTACACACACACATATATATATACGGAAGTCTCAAAATATATAGTATAGACTAGCAGGTTAGCCCGCCACTGGCGGCATTCGTCTCATGGCTTTGTTTCAGAAACATGACATTTTTTTAATTTAACCAAATTTCATGTCGATAGCTCCACCCGTTTCCGAGATCTCGTCTGCGCATGCGCGAAGCTTGCGTCGCACGGGCTCGGCGACCCGATAAAATTTGTATCCGGGGCAAGATACATTCACATAGCAAATTTCAAGTCGATAGCTCCACCCATTTCCGAGATCTCGTCTGCGCACGGGCGTCGCACGGGCTCGGCAACCCGATAAAATTTGTACCCGGGACAAGATACATTCACATACCAAATTTCATGTCGATAGCTCCACCCGTTTCCGAGATCTCGTCTGCGCATGCGCGAAGCTGGTGTCGCACGGGCTTGGCGACCCAATAAAATTTGTATCCGGGGCAAGATACATTCATATAGCAAATTTCAAGTCGATAGCTCCACCCGTTTCCGAGATAATGCATTCTTTGTTTTTCAATGAGTTAATTCATGGTACCCGTCCTCCCCGTCCTAAACTTCAGAGCGGACAGTCAATTAATCCCGTCGTGAAATCCCTCTGCATAATATTCAAGCTCTTAGATCAATTCTGCCTTTTTTCTGCATTTCGTCCGCATCCGTATTTCGGACGCATGGGGTCAGTCGTTTAGCCACGTCCATTGGAATCCGCATCCGTATTTCGGACGCATGGGGTCAGTCGTTTAGCCACGTCCATTGCAATAAAGAGCGTTGATTGTTAACACCTCCGTATAAGGTCAATATAAAGATCGTTGATGTCTTAACCACCGTTTTTTGTGACTGAGATTGGAGAACAGGTGCTCTGAGCTTCTCCAAAATGCGACCACGGTCGTGTCGGTGGGATTTTACACTTACACACGAAATTTGAGATCAATCTGAACACGCGTTTTGGATTCCATGAAGTACACATATACACACACACATATATATATACGGAAGTCTCAAATTATATAGTAGACTAGCAGGTTAGCCCGCCACTGGCGGCATTCGTCCCATGGCTTTGGTCGATCCATTAATTTTAGTTTTTCAATGTAACCCCGTACAGGACCGGGCTACTCAAAAACCAAATTTCAAGTCGATAGCTCCACCCGTTTCCGAGATCTGGTCTGCGCATGCGCGAATCTGGCGTCGCACGGGCTCGGCGACCCGCTAAAATTTGTATCCGGGGCAAGATACATTCACATACCAAATTTCAAGTCGATAGCTCCACCCGTTTCCGATATCTCGCCTGCGCATGCGCTGCACTGGCGTCGCACGGGCTCGCCAATACGACAGCGACGACCACCTGGTCAAACTACACTCACGTACCAAGTTTCGTCCCGATCGGTCGAGGTGTTGGTATCTGATGCAAAAGACGAAATTGTGAGTGTTGGTCAATAGTCCCCGACGTGAACCTCATCGTCGCAAAGAGCGGACAGTCAATTAACCCCGTTGTGAACCTCAATCACCAACGCGACGTAAACATGTGTTGCGTTCTAAAAATAGGAAAGCACTTTCTCTCTGCATAATTCTGCAGATGCTAATAACGTTGCTCCCCGTAGGTAGCAATATCGTTTGCGTTCCCGTATAACTCTGCAGATGCAAATAACGTTGAATGGGAAACAGACGCTCTTTATAGAAATGCGTCAAAAACAAACGCTCATTAAATAATCACTTGATTAACCCCCGCCGTGCCTTTGCGGTGATTTGAGATTGGAGAACGGGTGCTCTGAGCTTCTCTAAACCGCGACCACGTTCGTGTCGGTGGGATTTGACACTTACATAGGAAGTTTGAGCTCAATCTTTACACGCGTTTTGGATTCTATGAAGTACACACATACGGAAGTCTCAAAATATATAGTATAGATAGATAATCCATTGTGACATCATAGACAAACATACACGTGAACTTTTACACTCACCTAAAAGTACATGTAACCTTTGCCAAAAACTAAAAGTACATGTAACCTTTACCCAACAAACCAACGTCAAGTTTAAGGTCAAGGTCAGACCAAAGGTCACCACCCGGTCATCCGGAATTTCTCTATATAAACGCGAGCACAAGACCTCGTACCACTTATTTAGATAAAAATTATCGATTGCTGATCGTGACAAATACCTGAAGAGCTTAACCCAAGCGAAATCAGTAAACCCACTAAACTATAAACATAGTGAAGTATACCAAATACTTATTACCTAAGTTATCATACTTAACAAGCAATTAACTATACTAAGACAGTTAGATTTCCCTTGCTAAACTTTAATCTAGTCATGGAAGGGTAACAGGTTTTCAGCCATCACATACCTTCGAGTGGAGTAGGAATATCCACCACCATGATCCTGCCATCAGTTAGTGGAGCTATCTTAGGATTTGGTTTGTTAAAGTTCAGGTTCGGTGGAACTGTTTTATGATGAATTGACAACACACATTTGAGCAGACCCGCTAAACCTGTAAGACAAACAAAAGCAACGTCAATGCACATCTTGAAAATATATTTATATAACCCATATGTGATACATTAAATCCTGTTCAATGATTGGTCAACTGCCAATTGGGACATGTGTTTCATATTCCAATAAAACCATAACACGAACTGATGTCACATCTTGTTGACATAGATGATGAAATGGGGTAGATATAATAATTGGTCATGTTTTTTTAGTTCGCAGCCATACACTAATCATTGAAATATTGGGCTGACATACATATTCGAGATTATGATGCAAGTTGTGTTCTGTATTTATTCTACACCAATGTGTCAGATAAGTTCATCCATGACTGTCACATGCATTGATACTATAGCTACCTCTGTGATTTAAGTCTGATGAATAACCAGTAATGATTGTGGTATCAGCGAAGCAGATCATTGATGTTATTAATGTGAGTCATCTTTCTTCTAGCACATTTAGTTTGTGCCCAATGACCACAGCACTACACTTTTCAATAAAACACACTCAAACTACATATATATATATTCATTTCTTAAATGAAATGGGATGCTCATTGTTACAACTTGAGCATTTTATTTAAAAACATGAAATGAAAATTGATTCATAAGATATTTAATTTCATATATACATTCACAATGGGGACTCATGCAGTGCAGACCAAACAATTGTTTCCATATTGCATAGAAGAAACTTTCAATGCACTGACAGAATTTCATGAAATTTGGGCTCTAAGGAATAGATTTTCTTACATCCCATGGAGGCATGTTGGTTTGACATTTTTATGTGTAGATGCAACCATGTCCCGTATTGATATCAGTGCATAAATATTTGACTTTGGGAAAACAGACCACCAATTACCTATTCATTGATACATGTATTCTTTTGAAATTCTCTCATGTTTTAATATTATATATTGGAATAAAATGGTCTATTCCTCATTATTCTAATTGACTGTCCTCTTCAAGGGTCCCCGAATCACCCAGTTACAACGGAATTTCACAACTAGCCGATTTAGTTATCAAAATTAGTTTATTACCATGCAATAAATACTCGCACCAAAACAAAGCATATATTTTGCAGAAAATGTTTTGACGGTGAGAGTGTGTGGTTTACAATTTCAATATATGGCGACGCCTAGTTCAAATTGGAATTCCCCAACATTTTTCATTACAAATGTAAACAAACATCTATTTCCACGTGTAAACAGGATGTTGTTATATAACATGTCTAATTGTATGATTAAAACATGATTACCGAATCGTAAATAAGTATATGTATGTATCTGCACGCCAACTATCAAAATATACCTTATTTTTTGTTACTGCAACACTTTTCCTAGATTTATATTCCAAAAATAATTTGCTATCGACAAAGCGAGCCATGAATTTGTATGACCTCTCATTGATGAGTAGTTATGCCTGTTTTAGGAAATGTTTAGATAATGAGTTCAATATGGTCGTTGAACTTATTATCTAAACATTTCCCATTCTACACTTTTATTATCTTTATGTCTGACTGTCGTCTGCTAAAACCAGGGGGCCAGTGGGTCCCCATTAGGGTCCCTTTACCTCCATCAATTTTCCCCCATCCAAACATGATACAGTAATGCTCTAATTAATTGACCTCTTAACCAAAGCAGAATTATGGGTAACTTTTCAGGATTTAGAGCTTTCCGATGAATGGCAACAAGCCATATCTCCCCGAGAGCTTTCCGATGAATGGCAACAAGCCATATTTCCGACTAAATCCTGAAAAGTTACCCATAATTCTGCTTTGGTTAAGAGGTCGATTAATTAGAGCATTACTGTACATCACTTTCGTATATAATGTGAACTACTGGTAGACATCGAATAAGCCCTTAGTTAAATCAAGCACCAATGCATAAGTAATCTAATCCTGATTATGTTGTCAATCGGCGTTGTGTTCCGTCAAATATTTTGTTTGACGTCACTCGATTCCTTTGATCTTGATTGGTGTTTAGCAACGTTGACAAAATAAAGCACGTGCATCTCGCTTCGACAATGTGAATACAAGTGAACGATCAAGGCCGAAATACATAGTCAAGTTCAGTGCGATGCCACGTTTAAAAGCTCAGGTATGCTAGAATATATCGTGCATGTGCATCCAAGGGTGACTAAGGGTCAACGAGAATAACTGGGAACAGATAATTGACAATTTCAAGCCAATGACCGAAAGTTTGACTTTTAAACGTCGCAAAAACGCATAATGTTTATTCATAAACAATGTGCATCACTCAGGATGTGCCGAGTGATTGTTAAATTTGTTGACTTTAGGAAATCTATATATCTATATCCACTGCATGTTGCACTTTGTTATATTGACTTTCCTTTGTCAGTTTTCTATTTTGTAGGTAATATACATGATGTTGTATATTATATATGATGTTTGTTCACATTTGTTTAGCTTTTCATTTTCATAAAAAAAACACCCTGATATCGACATCCCTACTTGTCCCATGTAGGTCTACATATTTTGTAACCAACATAATTTACATACTTGTATTGAATGACGCACAGTATGTGCCATATTACTAATTTTGAAACTATAGTGAAATATGGACAGCTCAAGTTTATTTGCGCATAGGCCTCTACTCACCAGATTTTATAACCAGTCACGTTTAAAAATGCAACAGAAATTCTGGATTCCTCAACCCTTGGCCTTTGCATGCAAACTGCAAGCAGCGACCCCTCCATAGATGAATCAACTCAATCATAGCAGTGAGAGAACTCTTATCATGTAGTTTGTGTCGTGTGCTGACTGACGAAACCACTTGGCAAACCTTGATAAACCCCGTACCATACTTTGAGGTCAAGGGTCGAGGAATGCAGAAAGCACGTGGCTATCGATCAGATGATCGAATTTGTGAAATTGTCGGCAGTCGCCATTGATTGCTATCGTTTATCTGTCTATTCGAAAGTGGGTAAGTCCATTGGGCACATCGTTTTAACTATGAAGTAACCAGAGTAGATCTTACTAGAAGCCAGATTCATGTATAATGTATTTGTAGCGAATGCAATTATGTTTTTCCCCTAGCCACAAGACAATGGGCGCCAACATTTTGTCTGTAGTAGAAACCATGTTAAATCCCCTGCAAATGAATATAAACCATTCCTATGTATATCTTTAGAAACCATTTGGAATAATCTATAGAAAGGGTTAAATTACGATAGAAAAATAAGTTTTACCAGATCCTCAGGTTGTAAATTAAATTGCATTTTCCATCGTAAAATGAACCAAACATTCCAAAACATTTCCATCTGCAAGATTATTATTGCTTAACCCTTACTATACTAAATGTGTTTTCCCATTCAGTTATAAAAGTATGCATTGGAAAGGTCTATTACTCGTCTGGAGGGGTTTTCAGCCAAAATAAGCCGACGACAGATAATACAAGTACAGAAGGCGTTCTAATTTTATTGAAGGGAAATGTTCAGATATTAAGTTCATCAAACGACCTGTTGAACTTATTGCCTGAATATTTCCTGAGGTAACTACTCGTCAATGAGTAAGGTTAAGGATTAACACAGGATAATTTGTTAAATATCAGAAAACATGGACAGACCTGCAGCAGATTCACAATGTCCAATGTTACTTTTCACTGATCCGACAAGTAATGGCTGCTCGCGATCGACACAGAACACATCAGACATCGCGGACAACTCAACCAAATCACCTGCCTGCAAAGAGATGGTTAAATTTATTCGTTTTTTTTATTCATGTCACAATACATATCATAACAAGATACAAATAAATTATATGGAGGATCTACAATGTGTTCTCAGTTGCTCTGTTGGTCAGCTGCAGCAATGGTGTGCCCTTGATCTGGGATGCTGAAATTGTTGGTATTGACGGCTGTGGGCTGAACGTCCTGCTCCATAGCCAAGTGATAAGAATGGGCTGGGCATCTCTTAGCTCTCTCCTGCTTCCAATTGGTGCTCCGAGCACCATCCCTGCATCAACGAGATATAAAACTTTGGGGTGAGATGAGTTTCACGTCATAGGACCATAGCCAAATCCCCAGCATATCCAATACTGAGGCTATTTTCAGTTCATTGCTCCCTGCTTGAGTGGACAAGCCAGCATGCCAACATTTGTATTCATTGGGCTGGTTCTACATTGTAGATGCCGGCTCACGATTTTCCAACACTGTCACAGCTAACATTATGCTAACATTCTTGAAGCAATGATGCGCTCAATTAAATAAACATTTGAGCCTTTCACTAGTTCAGATCATGTCATTTTTATGGCTGTTATTCATTTCCAATCAATTTGTATACTTAAATTGCAAAGAATGCTCCTCAAATTTTTCCCTTGAAAAATATTATCAATGTAAGCTTATTAGGCCAAAAAAAAAAAGGGTTTTGATTCTCGGGCAATTTTTTTTGAGAATCTATGAGGGAGCGAGGGTTTTATTTTTATTTTTTATTTTTGTTATGGGGATAATGCCCATAGTTAGCATGGGTTATTATAGCTGAAGGGGTCACTCTCACCAAAAAAAGTGCTGAAGGGTACACAGGGTTTGAAAATGTGCTGAAAGGTACACAGGGTTTGTGATCAGCACGAACACCATTACTTAAATTGTGTTTATGAAAGTCTGGCCCATTAGCAGTTTGTTTTCAGTACACTTTAATATTCATTGGAACGTAAACAATTATTCTCTAACAGAAATCATGGCAGATACGAAAACTGAATGTCCTTTAGAACGACATTTCAAACCCCGTGTACCCTTCAGCACATTTTGAAAATCCTGTGTACCCTTCAGCACTTTTTTTGGTGAGAGTGACCCCTTCAGCGTTATGATACCTTCCCAGGTTAAGAAAATCTAAGGAGAACATTGTTTTGATATAAACTAATGTATTCCACTTTAAAGAATGACCAATTATCACATTATACTACATGTACATCATATATATATTGTTGGTATATTTGATATATGTATGTACCTTTTTATAGTATATATCTATTTATATCAGACCTGTTTACTTTCATAATTGAAAATAGGGAGACTTGTCCTCAGAAATAGGGAGATTTAGTGAAATTTGTTGCATTTAATTTTAGTTTGCATCTGCCACACCTCAGTTACCTGTTTCTTGGTTTTCTGCATTCAAAGGCACACCCTTTCGGTAGTATTCACAGTTTAGTACATCTATGATATATGCGCAATTAACGGCCTTGACACCGACTACCGAATGTCTCTAGTCTAATTTCTAAAATCACTGAATCATTGGGAATAAAATTACGATTTTTTTGGTTATGGATCATGCTTTATTTCCAACAAGCCAAAATACAACGATTAAAAATATATTTGCACACTATAAAATGGCGCTCTCGGATAATTTTGTCGCCAAATATATTCAGTAACATCGGAGAATTTAAACTCAATTAAAGAGAATACGCATGGACATATTTGTTTGAGGTCCGTTCGATTCTCGTTCTGTTACTGCGTACACGTATATAAAACACGGAATACAACAAAGACGGAAATGGAACTAAAACAATCAAAGTTTAAATCAGGATTATACATTTTATATCTATCTATATACTTTAATATTTATCCATCTATACTATAGTAACTATACATGCTAGCCATAAAAACTTCAAATACTATTAAATTAAACCAGCATACACATCGCCAATACGCACCATATTTCTTACCGGTTTGCGTTCCCGAAATTGGAAATCACATAATTGTTTACAGCACGGAAACACATTTGACTTAATAAACTTGGGGTTTGGGCAGCTTGTGGTGACAATATACCTGGTAGTTATCGTTGCCTAGTGTCTGTTGTTGAATACCAACACATACACCATTGTATGTCTATCATATTCGATGTTTGAAACATAACTAATTTCTCTTTTCTAGTATCCCATTTTCGTGTTATCATTTGACAGCATCGGTCAATTTGAAAATCGTAATAAAATGCTTCCAACGCGGGCCTTTTTTCCCAGACGCGGCTATGCCCGAGAATCAAAACCCTTTTTTTTTTGGCCTTATCATTTTGTTTTATATAATATGCATGTTGTGTAGGGCTGAAACAATTCTCTATTATGCTAATTGATTAATCGTTCCAGATAATCAACCATTAATTTTGATTAATTAGTCCATAGAGTCGTTCTCGGCAGGCATGTGCATTTCCCGGTGAGATATTTTAACTATATATCGGCAATAAAATCGTCTTCAAAGATGTTATCTATATAATGCTTCCAAATGATAACCACCATTGAGTGTAAAAATGCTAGTATAAGCACATTATGGGAGTCAACAACACAAGCTCTTCCGTTAGTTTAATGAAAATTCTAGTGACATCAAGATTTTCCGCCAAAATGAATCGCATGACTTCTCTTGTGACTTTGTATTTCCGGGTACATAAATATCCCCAAACAGGATTTAGCATCATCAGAATACTATAATGGTAGGACTCGATTCAACTCAAGTGTTGAATGCAAGGTCCCATGTACCATACATCTATGCGAGAACAAGCAGGCACACTGAGACACTTAACATATTCCAATTTTTGACCGAAATGGATGATCTCAAAGTAATTCCTGTCAAGAAATGTTTAGGCTCCAAGCAGTAGTTTTGCCCCCTGCATGTAGTGGTTTTTGTTCAAATCGAATAGTAAACGAATCAAATATTTCAAAATCTTGGTCCCCGAATCCGTTTTCATCTGCATGTCAGAATGCTCTATTAAATAAAACATGTTTGTCATCTTTTTTATGAACAGTGGATAGATAATTAAAGACGACATTTCTTCAAAATATAACAAACAATTTGGAAAATACAATTTCGTCAATTTCCATGTGCGGTAAATAAAAACTTCTGGATTTGAGTGAGGTCACTGATGGGGAAATCCACACTTTATTGATTCAAAATGGGGAATAGGCGATGGACCATTGCAGAACTGAGCTATCATGACTTTCTCAAAAATAAAACGGCACTTGATTGAAGGGTTTTGGCATGCACTGTTGCGAATGACATTACAACTGTCACTGCAAGTGAAAACTGAACAAACACAATCAATTAGTGAAAAGAGAATACACATATTAGCATCCTTGGGATAAATTAGAAACAGTTATATTCGCAGTCGCAATCAGAGTTCGAACAAGTGAAGTTATCTTAAAACGGCAGATTTTGAGGAAATACTTATGAGTGAATCTACTTTTTATACCTTGCAGTCTTTGTGAATGTTCAATTTATTACAGATAATTGCAAACCGTTTGCATTAACTGTTTCGAAGTATTCAAAATTACTATTAGTTGTTTCAAAGTCGAATCGAATGTTGAGGTAAATTCTATTAACAAAATGAATAGTGAATATTCACATGGGCCTGCAGCAGTTGCAGTTGCAGTCAACCAATGAGCAACTGAATTGATATGTCAATTACATCAAGCCCTGTAACTCTTGTGCATTTGGTACTTTATAATGAGGTAGGACATCAAAGGCCGTAAGTGAGTGTCAACTTGCTTGATTTCTGCTACAATCATGCCCAATAATTGAAGTTACCATTTTCAGACTTCATCCCTTGTCAGTCGGCATGGGTGATTCCTTTGTCACGGACAGTGTGTTAAAGAAGCCAACCTTTTTGAGATGGCATGATAATTGTTGGTACTTTCTAGCGCAATAATATAATAATAATAATATAATACTCAATGTGAATGAAATTTAATTATGAAAATATTTCAGAAATATCTTGGGATTTCACGCCATACTCTTCCATAACGAAGAATTTTGGGTTTTACGGCAGTATATTGAGGAAAAATTAACAAAGAGGGTAAATTTTCTGTCGTAATTTATGTTTTTGTTTGCAATTATAGAACAAGAGTTTTATGTTGTATATAAATACCTTCCTTCTCATAAAAAAAAATTTCAAATAAATAATAAATATAAATATCTGCCTAAATCGTCACTTTGAAAATTGAAAAAAAAAAATCCCTGAAAAATTATTAATGTTATATGGCCTTTCAGATCTCAATAAAATGTATAGACTTGGGGGTTCAAGCATGATAATAGCATGTCTGTCATTTGCATAATGAGGTCCCCAGAGGGTTAATTTAGTGACGCTATCTCGTATAGCAGGCTAGCATCACTAAATTCATCCTCCGAGGACCTCATTCTGCTTTATAGGCCTCATCTTCTCTGGAAAGTTTCTTTATTATCAAATTTCTTTTTTTTAGTTTAGTTTCTCCATATCCACAAATTGGCAGACGACACATTGCATAATCGAGGTTCCCAATGGGTGCACATCACAATATTCACCATTTGGGAACTTCAATCTTGAGTCTATGTCTCCCATAGCAGATGAGCCCATGCAGAATGAGGTCCCCAGAGGGTAAATTTGGTGATGGTAGACCTCATTCTGCAAATGACCGGCACACTAAACTCAGACTTGATGGGGTTTGAAATAGGGTCAGCAGGTTAGCAGAAACAAAGGCCTTTTTTCAGGCCTAATTCATTTTAAATACTGGCCTGAGTGCCTGTTCCGTGAGCCTCGACATAGAAGACATCTTGCACTTTTATGTTGTTCTTGTTGTACAGGTCAGTGAGCAGTAATTTCTGTCCAGTTTTAGATGGGAATATGACGGCTGAATGAGAAAGTGTATATAATAAGTTAGTTGAGGAAAACTATGATGCTGTTACATGGATATGCATCAAACCCCAAAATTGTGTATACATAATTTGGTAAGAGTTATCTCAAAACATAACTAGAGGTGTGACTGTCCCAATGGGACTAAGGATACCCCCATGTTTTTAAAATACTAAGATGTTTCACATGTCAGTAAACATTTAGTTAAAATAATAAAACAGTTCCCATTGCAGGTGCACAACCCTAACCCTAATCTTAAACCTATTGACCGAAAAATGTAGGAATAAAAGCTCGGACAAAATTATGCATGTTGCGAAAATGTTCTAAGTCGAAAAAGGGGAATAACTCCACACAAAAAAGTCGGACAGACATCATAATCGCAGGTGCACAGGTTCCCATGGTACTAAATATCAGTGCCAAGATTGAAAAACATTGACCTATAAATGTAGGAATAAAAGCTTTGACAAAATTATGCATGTTGCGAAAATGTTCTAAGTTGAAAAGGGGGGGGGGGGGATCACTCCACCAAAAAAGTCTGACAGACGTCATAATCGCAGATGCACAGGTTCCCATGGTGGTTGATGTCTGTGCCAAGTTTCACGAAAATTGATCAAAAAACGACTGAGAAAAACTCCGGACGACGTACAGACAAGCCGATTCCAGTATACCCCCCTAACTTCGTTGCGGGGGGTATAATTATCTACACAGAAGATTTGAGCAAATTTGTTGATATATAAGCACTGAAAGTAAGTGTTTTTAGCTTAAATTTTTTTATAAATTGTTTCGTTTGTGTCTGTTTTAAATCGGGGTAAAAAGTTTCAACTGTAGACCATGAGAAGACAATCTAGAGCTGTCGTCGCTCTGAAATCTTTAAGGTACTGTATATTTTGGATGATTAAAACAAAGAGAAAGCAGTGTGTGAAATTTTTAAATAGAATCATGATAACATACAGTAATGCCCTAAGTAATCGACCCCTTAACCACAGCAGAATTATGGGTAACTTTTCAGGATTTAGTCTCACTGAGAGCTTTCAGATGAATGGCAACAAGCCATATTTCCGACTAAATCCTGAAAAGTTACCCATAATTCTGCTGTGATTAAGGGGTCGACTACTTAGGGCATTATACTGTATGCAATATACATGTACCATTTCCGGACAGTCATGCATTATTCCATTTCCAATTCAAGAATTTCAATTATACAAATAGCAGTTTTCGCTCAGGGTGTTCGAAGATGTATTTTTTATGACTTCAATAAAGCTCGAAAAAAGGTTGTTATTCTTGGTGATGATGGTTGTAATTTACCCACTGCGAGTGCCTTATGTCCCTTTGTGTTATCACAATGGCTATATTTCTATATTATTATAAGTTATTGTGTGGACGGGTATATTCCTGTGTCCTGTTACAGGTATATTCCATATGTCCTATTTTCACAAACTAGTTGATTAATGGGAGTACATGTAAATATAATGCCAAGTGAAAGTCACATACATTAATCTTCGGCAGATTCTAATTAATATTATAACTTTCATCATGATTAAAGACATATTATGGACTTACTTCAGTGAATAAAATCGATAGGTTAGTATCCAAACAATATCACCCCTGGATGAATGTACCAATCAACTAAGATTATCAACAACAAAAAACGAACACATTGACTATACCATTTCAGAGAACACAATGGTTGAACTATGCCCAAATGTAAATATTTACTATTTTATTTGGGACGCATAATCATTACAACAACCAATGCAACAATAATAGTCACTGCATGTATTTCGTTTATAACAATGACTGTTTTCTG
Organism: Siphonodentalium dalli; assembly: GCA_032622095.1. NCBI lineage: Eukaryota > Metazoa > Mollusca > Scaphopoda > Gadilida > Siphonodentaliidae > Siphonodentalium > Siphonodentalium dalli. The sequence continues at coordinate 232,749,181 of CP136063.1, forward strand.
ACTATTTGGATATCAAATATATGAAAACTAGCAGATTAGCCCGCCACTGGCGGCATTGGTCCCATGGCTTTGGTCGATAGCCTGCCACTGGCGTGCTTGGTCAGAAACATGAAACATGACAATGTTTTATGTTTTGTTTGTGTTTTTCAATGAGTTAATATTGGGTTTTTCAATATTTTACCAGATTTGACCTTGAATTGATCATTTTCAAGGTCAAGGTCATGTCGGGGTCACAATATATAATTTGTGGGTACCCGTTTGAAGGTTAAGACTGACCCGATGAAAAATTACCCCGTTCCTAGGAACGACAGACATAAGAATGTTTCACACAATGCGACATCGACGATCCCCATGTGTTTTTACACTTATATACGAAGTTTGAGCTCACCTAGGGCGGAAAAACTTACCCGATCCGCGTTCTTAGGAACACAACACGCTCCGCGTTCTTAGGAACACAACACGCTCATGTCTATACACGCCCAGACCCAGAAGAGGTATGATTTTTTTTAACCTGCCCGTGGTCATTGAGCAGCCCCTGACAGAGGTTGTCCACCCTTACGAGATGGTCAATAGTCCCTGCAAAGTTAATCCCGTCGTGAACCCCATCCTCGCAAAGAGCGGACAGTCAATTAATCCCGTTGTGAACGCCATCACCAACGCGACGTATTTTTGTTTGGTATCATGTGTTGCGTTCTAAAAATAGGAAAGCACTTGTTCCCGTATACGTTTGCGTAAATACGAAATTGTGAGTGTTGGTTTGTAACCGGGATTTCTGAGAAGCATTATGCCTATAACTACCCCCCCCTAAGCCCTGACCTAAGTGTCATACATACTATAACAATGATGTTGTAAGAGTACTATGGCATCCAATAAATCTCACCGCATAGGAAACCACTAAATGTTCCCGTAAATCTCTCTGCAGATACTAATAACGTTGAATGGTAAACAGACGCTCTTTATAGCGATGCGTCAAAAACAAACGCTCATTTTGATTAACCCCCGCCATGCCTTTGCGGTGATTTGGGAGTGGATAAAGGGTGCTCAGAGCTTCTCCAAAACGCGACAACTACGGTGTTCGTGGGTTTTTACACTTATATACGAAATTTGAGCTCGATGGGTGCAGTCGTTTTCGATTCTATAAAGTACACACACACATACGGAAGTCTCAAAATATATAGTACTAGCAGGTTAGCCCGCCACCGGCGGCTTGTCCGAAACAAGACATTTTTTTAATATTTTTTTTTAATTTTTAGCTCCACGCGTTTCAATAAGAAAAATTTGTACCCGGTAGCTCCACCCGTTTCCGAGATCTGGTCTGCGCATGCGCGAAGCTGGCGTCGCACGGACTCGGCGACCCGATAAAATTTGTACCCGGCGCAAGATACATTCACATAGCAAATTTCAAGTCGATAGCTCCACCCGTTTCCGAGATCTCGTCTGCGCATGCGCTGCACGGGCGTCGCATGGACTCGGCGACCCGATAAAATTTGTACCCGGTGCAAGATACATTCACATAGCAAATTTCAGGTCGATTGCTCCACCCGTTTCCGAGATCTGCCTTTCTGCATAATATTTCGAGCGATAACATTGCATTGAAATGTCAGACTCCCATCGTGAACCTCAACACGAAGTAAACACGTGTTTCGAGCGATAACATTGCATTGAAATGACTCCCATCGTGAACCTCAAGACGACGTAAAACACGTGTTGCGTTCTAGGAAATGCACTCAATGCAGATGCTAATAACGTTGACTTCGTATATATATATATAATGACGTTATTAACCCTGACCGTGCCGTTTGAGCTGATTTTTATGACTGGGAGTGGAGTACGGGTGCTCGGAGCTTCTGGAAAACGCGTGGACGACATCGTACGTGGTATTTTACCTTTAGATAGGAAGTTTGAGCTCAATCTGTCCAGCCGTTCCCGTCCTAATGTACTATTTCGAGCGATAACAATTGTCAGACTCCCATCGTGAACCTCAACACGAAGTAAACACGTGCTTCGAGCGATAACATTGCATTGAAGTCAGACTCCCATCGTGGACCCCCAAGACGACGTAAACACGTGTTTGTTCCGGTATAACTTTGGAGACTCTGACTTCATATATATATATAATGACGTTATTAACCCCGGCCGTGCCGTTTGAGCTGATTTCGATGACTGGGAGTGGATAAAGGGTGCTCATAGCTTCTCGAAAACACATCTACGGCGGTGTCGGTGGGATTTTACACTTACATACGAAATTTGATCTAAATCTGTACACGCGTTTTGGATTCTATGAAGTACACACACACACATATACACACATATATACGAAGTCTCAAAATATATAGTATAGATAGATTAGCAGGTTAGACGGCCACTGGCGTGCTTGGTCAGAAACATGAAACATGACAATGTTTTATGTTTTGTTTGTGTTTTTCAATGAGTTAATATTGGGTTTTTCAATATTTTACCCGATTTGACCTTGAATTGATCATTTTCAAGGTCAAGGTCATGTTGGGGTCACAATATATAATTTGTGGGTACCCGTTTGAAGGTTAAGACTGACCCGATGAAAAATTCCCCCGTTCCTAGGAACGACAGACATAAGAATATTTCACACAATGCGACGTCGACGATCCCCGTGTGTTTTTACACTTATATACGAAGTTTGAGCTCACCTAGGGCGGAAAAACTTACCCGATCCGCGTTCTTAGGAACAAAACACGCTCCGCATTCTTAGGAACACAACACGCTCATGTCTATACACGCCCAGACCCAGAAGAGGTATGATTTTTTTTAACCTGCCCGTGGCCATTGAGCAGCCCCTGACAGAGGTTGTCCGTCGTGAACCCCATCCTCGCAAAGAGCGGACAGTCAATTAATCCCGTCGTGAACGCCATCACCAACGCGACGTAATTTTGTTTGGTATCATGTGTTGCGTTCTAAAAATAGGAAAGCACTTGTTCCCGTATACGTTTTGCGTAAATACGAAATTGTGAGTGTTGGTTTGTAACCGGGATTTCTGAGAAGCATTATGCCTATAACTACCCCCCCTAAGCCCTGACCTAAGTGCCATACATACTATAACAATGATGTTGTAAGAGTACTATGGCATCCAATACATCTCCCCGCATAGGAAACCACTCAATGTTCCCGTATATCTCTCTGCAGATGCGAACAACGTTGAATGGTAAACAGACGCTCTTTATAGCGATGCGTCAAAAACAAACGCTCATTTTGATTAACCCCCGCCGTGCCTTTGCAGTGATTTGGGAGTGGATAAAAGGTGCTCAGAGCTTCTCCAAAACGCGACAACTACGGTGTTCGTGGGTTTTTACCCTTAGATGGGAAGTTTGAACTCAATCGAGCCAGCCGTTTTCGATTCTATAAAGTACATATATATATATACGGAAGTCTCAAAATATATAGTACTAGCAGGTTAGCCCGCCACCGGCGGCTTGTCCGAAACATGACATTTTTTTAATATTTTTTTTTAATTTTTAGCTCCACGCGTTTCAATAAGAAAAATTTGTACCCGGTAGCTCCACCCGTTTCCGAGATCTGGTCTGCGCATGCGCGAAGCTGGCGTCGCACGGACTCGGCGACCCGATAAAATTTGTACCCGGCGCAAGATACATTCACATAGCAAATTTCAAGTCGATAGCTCCACCCGTTTCCGAGATCTCGTCTGCGCATGCGCTGCACGGGCGTCGCACGGGCTCGGCGACCCGATAAAATTTGTACCCGGCGCAAGATACATTCACATACCAAATTTCAAGTCGATAGCTCCACCCGTTTCCGATATCTCGTCTGCGCATGCACTGCACGGGCTCGCCAATACGACAGCGACGACCACCTGGTCAAACTACACTCACGTACCAAGTTTCGTCCCGATCGGTCGAGGTGTTGGTATCTGATGCAAAAGACGAAATTGTGAGTGTTGGTCAATAGTGCCCGCCGTGAACCTCATCGTCGCAAAGAGCGGACAGTCAATTAACCCCGTTGTGAACCTCAATCACCAACGCGACGTAAACATGTGTTGCGTTCTAAAAATAGGAAAGCACTTTCTCTCTGCATAATTCTGCAGATGCTAATAACGTTGCTCCCCGTAGGTAGCAATATCGTTGTTGTTGATATTTACGGCTTGGGGGCTATTTTCTTATTTAGCAAGTTTGAGCTCAATCGGTTCGAGTCTATAAAGGACACACTCATATATATGACACTTCCCGTGGGTAGCAAGTTTGAGCTCAATCGGCATTCCCTGGAATTTCCCGTAGATTGGCAGATTCCAGTAGCTTTACAACGGTATATCTGGGGAGAAATCTGATGCTATATTCGTGATTATCTGGGATGATTTCGGTATATAACTATATACTGTAAAAACAAAGCGCGCCATCCGTGCTCGCAGGGTTGGTCAGAAACAAATGTTTTTTAAATTTAATGTATGTTCCGTATATCTCTCAGCAGATGCAAATAACGTTGAATGGCAAACAGACGCTCTTTATAGAGATGCGTCAAAAACAAACGCTCATTAAATAATCACTTGATTAACCCACGCCGTGCCTTTGCGGTGATTTGAGATTGGAGAACGGGTGCTCTGAGCTTCTCTAAACTGCGACCACGGTCGTGTCGGTGGGATTTGACACTTACATAGGAAGTTTGAGCTCAATCTGTACACGCGTTTTGGATTCTATGAAGTACATATATATATACGAAGTCTCAAAATATATAGTATAGACTAGCAGATTAGCCCGCCACTGGCGGCATTGGTCCCATGGCTTTGGTCGATCCATTAATTTTAGTTTTTCAAGGTAACCCCGTACAGGCTTAAGGTACATCGGGCGGAAAGAACTGACCCGATGAAAAATTGTTGAGCCCGACGTTGTCCGGGCTACTCAAAAACCAAATTTCAAGTCGATAGCTCCACCCGTTTCCGAGATCTGGTCTGCGCATGTGCGAAGCTGGCGTCGCACGGGCTCGGCGACCCGATAAAATTCGTATCCGGGGCAAGATACATTCACATACCAAATTTCAAGTCGATTGCTCCAACCGTTTCCGATATCTCGTCTGTGCATGCGCTGCACAGGCGTCGCACGGGCTTGCCAATACGACAGCGACGACCACCTGGTCAAACTACACTCACGTACCAAGTTTCGTCCCGATCGGTCGAGGTGTTGGTATCTGATGCAAAAGACGAAATTGTGAGTGTTGGTCAATAGTCCCCGCAAAGTTAATCCCGTCGTGAACCCCATCCTTGCAAAGAGCGGACAGTCAATTAATCCCGTCGTGAACCCCATCACCAACGCGACGTAATTTTGTTTGGTATCATGCGTTGCGTTCTAAAAATAGGAAAGCACTTGTTCCCGTATATCTCTCTGCACGTTGCGTTTGCGTAAATACGAAATTGTGAGTGTTGGTTTGTAACCGGGATTTATATGCCTATATCCACACTAACTACCCCCCCCTAAGCCCTGACCTAAGTGTCATACATACTATAACAATGATGTAAGAGTACTATGGCATCCAATAAATCTCCCCACATAGGAAACCACTCAATGTTCCCGTATATCTCTCTGCAGATGCTAATAACGTTGAATGGTAAACAAACGCTCTTTATAGCGACTCCAAAACGCGACAACTACGGTGTTCGTGGGTTTTTACCCTTAGATGGGAAGTTTGAACTCAATCGAGCCAGCCGTTTTCGATTCCATAAAGTACATATATATATACGGAAGTCTCAAAATATATAGTATAGACTAGCCGATGAGCCCGATGTTGTCCGGGCTATTCAAAAAACAAATTTCAAGTAGCTCTACCCGTTTCCGAGATCTGGTCTGAGCATGCGCGAAGCTGGCGTCGCACGGGCTCGGCGACCCGATAAAATTCGTATCCGGGGCAAGATACATTCACATAGCAAATTTCAAGTCGATAGCTCCACCCGTTTCCGAGATCTCGTCTGCGCCTGCGCGAAGCTGGCGTCGCACGGGCTCGGCGACCCGATAAAATTCGTATCCGGGGCAAGATACATTCACATAGCAAATTTCAAGTCGATAGCTCCACCCGTTTCCGAGATCTCGTCTGCGCATGCGCGAAGCGGGCGCCGCACGGGCTCGCCAATATGACAACGTCCACCGCCTGGTCATTCAGTTTGGAACAACTCAGTGGAGTGTTTCACATCACTTTAAGTTGAAATTCCCACCCCCGACCACCTTCACCAACTTCACAGAGGATCTATATGCTATGCAATGGTGGATAGCCCATTCAATTTTATATAGACATCCCAATTCCATACCTGATTTAGAATCGGCAGTAAAATGTCGATTCTGAGGGTCCTACATTAAAAGAGGATTACCTCTTTGTAAGCATGTATTATATAGTTACCGGAGCATAAAATATTAGATCTGAATCGAAGACTGTTTATTTCGAATATTTTCTGGTGTGGTGTGGTTGTTTAGCTAACGAACAATAGTGGTTACTGTTAACAGAGACCAGAAATTTTATGGTGTAATTTTGTCACAAATAAACATTAATTATACTCATTATCGCTTATAACTATGGAATAAAACAATACAACCAGTCAATCTGGGACATTTGACATTCTAAGAGCTCTTTCCATCAATGTATCACATTATTATAATCAATAAATTTGAAAAATGATAAAGGAAATATGCGTTGATACAAAAATCGGACTTGGCACTGAAAGGGTTAAGTAATAATACCTTCATCTTTGTGCCCATCACTGTTTGTTCCGACATCCACAATTGAAGTATATATTCTTGGACAGGTTACATCGCTCCTGAAAATGAGACAACATTTGTTTCCGGTCATTTCTGATGCAGAAAGAAGAGTAAGATTTTGTAATGAAAGTGTCAATGACACTGTAGCTCAACTTAGGTAGGGGAATAATTTAATGGTTGACAGTATATAGGAAAGGAAAGGTGCTAATTGCAATGTCTGACCTGTGCCAAAGGATTTAGTCATGTTTTTCGGCCGAACGACACCAAAATGACTCGTTCCCATCTACATGTCATTGTTAACATCCCTGACAGATTTCATGAAGTTCGGACCAAAGCTACAACCTGTAGCCCGCGCCAAAGGATTTAGTCATGCAAAGAGTAAAAACCAAGATGGCTGCTGGCGCCCATGTTTTTTGGCCGAACGACCCCAAAATCACTCGTTCCCATCTACATGTCAATATTAACATCCATGACAAATTACATGATGATCAGGCGAATAGTACGACCTGTAGCCCGCGCCAATGGATTGAATTTTGAAATCCAAGATGGCCACCAGCAGCCATGTTTTTTTGACGAATGACCCCAAAATGACTCGTTCCCATCTACATGTCAATGGCGACGTTCATGACAAATTTCATAAACATCAGACAAAAGGTACGACCTGTAGCCCGCGCCAAAGGATTTAGTCATGTAAAGAGTAAAATCCAAGATGGCTGCTGACTGCCATGTTTTTCGGCCGAACGACACCAAAATGACTCGTTCCCATCTACATGTCATTGTTAACATCCATGAAAAATTTCATGAAGTTCCGACCAAAGCTACAACCTGTAGCCCGCGCCAAAGGATTTAGTCATGCAAAGAGTAAAATCCAAGATGGCTGCTGGTGGCCATGTTTTTTGGCCGAACGACCCCAAAATCGCTCGTTCCCATCTACATGTCAATGTCAACATTCATGACAAATTTCATAAAGATCATAACAAAGGTACGTCCTGTAGCCCGCGCCAAAGGAAATTGTTGACAGACACACGGACGACGGACGCCAAACTATGGCAATGGCTCAAACTTACAAAGTAAGTTGAGCTAATAAATTAAAGACATATTATGAACTTATTTCAGTGAATACAATTGATAAGTTAATACATATAGGATATCTACACTTTTTGGTTGGATATGGGTATTATCTCATGAGTGATGAACAAAAATAATTAATTTCCATGAGTGGCTCTGCCATGAGTGTAAATTAATTTTTTTTTTGTCGTCACGAATGAGATAATTACTATATCCATCCAAAAAGTGTAGACGTTCTGTTTATTATATGCTCTGTTCAGTTGGCCAATGGCTCAACTCGAAAGAGCAAAAAGTGCAATTTTATACCCCAGCACAGCCATTGTAATTAATGAGCTTGTACATATAAAAAAAATTCCATTTTTCAGACAGATTGGTTGAAGCTAGGATAAAGTGGCTAACATCATAGTATGTTTCACAAACAAATTTATTGACCACATATTCAACCTGAACAATCAGGGACTTTTAGTACAGTCTTACATCAAGAACTGAATCACTTTTAAATTTTAGCGCAGATGGATACGAGCGAGATATCGATATCTCACTAGATGCAGGGACCAGCCTAGGCATGATTTTCCGGGCGAAGTGACTTCTCCCTGTCACAAAAATAGGGCGAAGTCGGAGATTTCCAGGGCGAAATGTGTTGGCAAAATTGAATTCCGACCGCACTGTAGTCGCCTATAAAAGGCTATATAAAGAAATTAGGAGATATGTAATATTTAAATTAAAATGGTGAAATAATGGTTCAAATGTGGAAGCTTTATGTTCAAATCATCACTCTAATAACTATGAATAATGTCCAAATAGAATTGTGAGAGAATGGTTTTGAAAGAACGGCATTTTCACAACCGCTTATGAATACAAAAAGAAATAAGAAACGACCGCTTGTGAATACAAAAAGAAATAAAAATTAGACAATGCTTATGAATACGAAAAAAATGCCAAAAAAAAAACCGAAAGAAATCTTGAACATTTTCACTCATTAAAAGTCCCTAACATGGGATTTAATTTGTTTTCAAAGCTAATCTGGCCTTTACATAATTTAACAAAGGGGTGATGATCTGATGTAAGGTGTAGAGTTGTAATCTTCAGACCTGTGATAATCTCAAAATCACAAGTCACTGGACACCTGACGATGTATTCACAGCTGTCTGCAATCAACACTCAGGTGTGAATGTGCTCCCAAATCGGATTAATACAGCTGTTAATAGTAACTATGGTGTTATCTACGACAGTGTCAATGGATAACTGGGTTCAATCAATGTTGGCAGTAGCTAATGGGTGAATATTTTGCCGATTTTCTTAGGTAAACTTCGGAAATTTCAGGGCGACTTAAACTTCGCCCGGCTGCAAAATTAGGGCGAAGTGAGCAAGAATAGGGAGACTACTTCGCCCACGTCGCCCTCTCGGCTGGTCCCCGACTAGATGGATAACAATTTTTATCTGATGCAAAAATACTACTATTTGATAGCTTAGCATATAATAAACAAAACTATTTCCACTGGAAGAAAGTAGTAATAACTAAGATTGTCGAGAATTCAACCCACATCGACTGTGCCATTTCAGAAATAAAAAATTCAAATACACAAATAAAGTTACTCCTTTATTCGGGACAAATTGGGTGATAAACACACAGAAATTATTCCACTATAAAGAGTCACTGCGTCTAAATTGTTTGTGACAATGATGCTCTTTTCTGTATATTTCGACTCTCAAATTTATGGAACTAATATTGGCATTATTATCTGCTTTCAGACCTCAGTGAAGTGTTTCATATTACTTTAAGTTAATCTGATTCGCAATTTCTAGTCTGGATTAAATAGATTGATAGGCATTAAAACTAACTGTAAATCACTAGATAATAACTCATCCTACATTTTAATTGGGGCAGTTGGGTAAACTTTACTTTCTGTTTTGACAACACAAATAATATTGGGCAGTTCTGGAAAATGAAGAATTATGCTAATTTATATCTGCTTTGAAAAAGCTCAATTTGATCAAATTTAATAATATTTGAGTAATTTATGAGTTATGATGTAATTCAACAATTAATGCATGATAAAAAATTACATCGAAATATCAGTATAAATAAAAGGTCGGCAACCACATGACCCTCAAAAAAGATAAGTTTTCTTAAGAGTTTGGCTTTTCCGGAACATAACAAATCATTCAAAAATTTTAAATAAGAATGGTAAAGTTTTCTGAGTCAAGAAAGGGGATTAATTTAGTTTTTTCTGATGTCCATATACATGGGGTACATTAGCAATATATGGGTAACAATATCCAAAAGTTTCAATAATCTACATTCAAAATTGTGGGAGGAGTTGATTACACAATGAAGGTACGCAAACTCAAAACGGTCCAATTTTTTCAAAGTAAAAAAAGAGGAATAACTATGTAAAAAAAAACAATAATTTCCATTGTCCATAAACATGTTGCACATCAGCAATATATTATTTATCAATATCCTAAAGATTCAATTCTCTACATTCTGAAGTGTGGGAGGAGTTGATTGCATAATTACACAAACAGAGACGGACGGACGGACAAAGGTCATTTCTATATTTGAGGATAGGGGAAAGAGACCAAAATTGGGAAGGAATGTCAAGGAAGCAGAATTTCATGCCTCAGTTTAGTGTGCCTGTCATTTGCAGAATGAGGTCCCCAGAGGGTGAATTTAGTGATGCTATCCCATAGTGGGCTAGCATTACCGAATTCACCCTCTGGGGACCTCATTCTTCATGGCCTCATCTGCTATGAGAGACATACTCAGATTGAAGTTCCCAAATGGTGAATATTGTGATGTACACCCATTGGGAACCTCGATTATGCAATGTGTCTTCCAATTTGGGGATATAGAGAAACTAAACTAAAAAAGAAATAGAATCTATATAGAAGTTTCTATAGAAATTTGATAATAAAGAAACTTTCCAAAGATGAGGCCTTAGCAGATTGAGGTCCCCAGAGGGTGAATTTAGTAATGCTAGCCCGCTCTGCGGGACAGCATCACAAAATTCACCCTCTGGGGACTTCATTCTGCGAATGACAGCTATATAGGCCAACTAAACTCAGGGCTGAGTATTTAATATTGGCCTTGTAAGAATACAGTAATGCCCTAAGTAATCCACTCCATAACCATAGCAGAATTATGGGTAACTTTTCAGGATTTAGTCTGAAATATGGCTTGTTGCCATTCATCGGAAACCTCTCGGGAGAGCTTTCCGATGAATGGCAACAAGCCATATTTCCGACTAAATCTTGAAAAGTTACCCATAATTCTGCTTTGGTTAAGCAGTCGATTAATTAGGGCATTACTATACCTGGACAGCAGCATGACGACGATACCATCAGATCGGACATAACCATTAGCCGACTCATCGAATGCACAGCTCATGCCTGTCGGGCTGAGCATCTGAAGACGTTGAAATTGTAAGGATATATTTGGATTCAGGATCATATTGCTTCCTGAAATAAATCGAAAATGTATTAAATGCTTATGTCGGTGAATCAGACCGATAATTGGGTAGCCAGGCATTTTGCCCAATGGGAGAATCTAATATTCACACTGAAATATTCAATACCAATAATTTGTGCCTGGACAGAATGTCTGTCTGATTACAGGGACGTCATATTGATAACAGGGGGGTTTGGGGGTGTGTCTAACATAGGGACCTGCGAATATTTGAGAATCGATTCGATGTCGGTCACCCGATTCGAGGTCGACACCGAATCGGATATTTCCGAATCAGCGTGATTTTTGTGTTGTCTCGTTTTTATGTCTAGATAACACACGAAAAAGAACCTGGAATCACAAAAATTTAAACATAAAGTGGCCAAGTTAGGCTGTTACATGTAGGTAATTTTGAATGTACATGTAATCATATATCCCATTCGGAATTGACGTGCATTATGCAAATGATGTGCTTCGATTGCAACCTGTGACATTGATCAATCGCTGCATAGATTTGTAATTGGTATCAACAATATATGAGTTGTCTACAAGGTGCGTGGTCGGTAGATTCTGAACTCAATTGATTACGTTAAGAAATTGAGATACCCCAATCGGTTTATATGAATAAAATTTGAATGTAAATTTCGCATACAGCTGCTGTTATGCGTGATACAACATAGTGGTAACAAAAACCTCAAAAAACGGGTCTATTATGTTCTTGAATGAACGTCATTGTGTATGACCAGTTATCTGTGACAGAATTCCTGGAATGTCCTACATTCAGTAATTCAATTCAACATTACGCAAACCCTCCATGAGAGTAACTTGCCTATGTCATGATTTTCCTCAATAAACATGCGTTCCAGTGGATGTTTATGGAGAGCTATAGTAATATTGTTATATATTATCTATAGTGACATTTGCAGTTGTTTGTCATGAAACACCAAAATTAACAATGATAAACATGACCGCCCGATTCGATTTGAGATTCGATTCGATGTCGATATCACAATGGAGATTCAATATCGATATTCGATTCAATGCAAAAACCCCGATTCGCAGATCCCTAGACTACCGTAACACCCACCCCCCAAATGTGGTCAAAATTTCAACAGTTGGAAATTTCATGCCTGACAACATTAGTTGGAAATTTTACACCAGTTATATTGGCTGAAATTTTTCTTCTTTTTTATTTTCGAACCAGTAATTAGTCAGGAATTTGTTGTTTTTAGACAAAGCGTAGCTTATTTTTCTACTTTTAGTCCAAATTATTATCTGAAATAACCATCAGTTGTAAATTTCCAACAGTTGGAAAGCTTGAGGTACCAGTTGGAAAGTTCCAACCCAAAGGGAAGGGCGCAACTGGAATTCTGTGAACCTGGGAGTTTGGTCTGGTTTAAAGGGGGTTGCAGTTGAAAATTACAAGGTGGACACCCTCCCCACACACCAAAGAGGACCTGCTAGCCACATCCCTGTGTTGGGACCATGTGTTCATACTCAAGCAGGGTTCCTGTTAGGGTTAAAATGTGAGGTCCATAGAACATGGGATAGGACATACCGACCATGGTTTTAACCTGTCATATGCAGATTTTCTTACTATTTCCTTGCACCAGAGATACATTAAAAAATATATATATATATAAAAGCCATAATAAAGTGGTTTATTCCTGATGTAGCTGAGCTAAATATTTTAATCAAAATGACATTTTGCCTTAATAGAGATTGCTAACAAGATAGAGCACTCCCTTTTGGTATGCTCCGATAATTTTTGCGAGATTGCCTGATGTTTTTGTTCTGATAATAGGCCAAAAAACTATTATGAAAGGTATGCATTACACCAGAACAAAAATCAATATAAAATAAATTCATAGAAGCGTTTCTCGACAGGTTCTTCGATTCCTAATATTTTATACCACGAAAACTATATAAAACTTGATATGAAGAGATACATGCAAGCCAAACAGATGGACAAACTGATCAAAAAGAAAGTTTGATTTGAAATTTTAAACCCCATATTAGCAGAAATATTTCCCCCTGGCAGAAACTAGACCTGGATTTAACCACCTCACATCTTACATTGTCAGGTGCAAAACAGCCCATTAATGTCTGGGGTTTGTATTTGAGATTGACGTTATGTCTCCCAGTATTTTTCTGAGCATAACAAACATTTCTTAAATTTGTCAGGAGTATATACTCACTACTTTGATTTATATTCTTATCATAGGCAATGAAGTAAAAAAAAAATAGACCCCAAACAATTAAATTTTTGTCACAAACAAGATTCCGGACAATACGTGATGTGTTTAAATAATTGGATTTTCTTGTGTTATAAATAGAACAAATGCAACCATAGAGGCAAAATTAAACTGAGTGAACTTGTACACCAGTCGGAAAATAACTAATATACATATAACAAAATATGCTGATTTAGAGGTATTGTACATTGCACATTTTCCACAAAAATTTATAAGTTCTATACTGGGGCAATACAAAAGAAAAAGAAATAATAAATCATAATATTTTTGGTGATATACTGTCCATAAAACTTCTGAATTTGTCGGACATTTTGTCCGATGCAAATTTTTAAACAATCTGAAACTGTTTGGGTACATCAAAGGAGCCATTACTGGCCAAATCTGACATTGAAAGTAAAAAATCGTTCTTTTTTAATTTGAGATTCATTCAGATTGAATATAATCAACTCGTATGTGAATTGCATGTACAAATCAACGTAAAGTTTTTGAACTTTTGATAACAAAAATAAGATGGGTTTTTCCTGGGTGGCGATTGGACGCACACCAAAATGTGCGCATCATTGACGAATAATAAGTCAATTGGAAATTTAAATACCTTCTCATACAGTACATCTGAAAATTTGACAGGCACCATTTTGAAATGACTAACATCATCCATTTGGTGCCTGTCATTTTGAGTCAGTAAAAAAAAAAAAAGTTTGAGCCTTGTTCTTGTTAGTACAGGACATGTGTCAGACGGTCCCTAAAACATACAGTAATGCCTTAAATAATCGACTCCTTAACCACAGCAGAATTATGGGTAACTTTTCAGGATTTAGTCGGAAATATGGCTTTTGCCATTCATCGGAAAGCTCTCACAGAGCTTTCCGATGAATGGCAATAAGCTATATTTCCGACTAAATCCTGAAAATTACCCATAATTCTGCTGTGGTTAAGGAGTCGATTATTTAGGACATTACTGTAAATCCATCCTGGCAGAAACACAGATGCAATGAAGTCTTACCTGCTACAAATGCATACCGACATCGGCCAGCCATCAGAGAAGTAACAGCCATCTGTAATGCATAGATGGATGAACTGCACGCGGTGTCCACTCCCAATCCAGGTCCCGACAGGTCGAAGGCCTTCATTATGTTGCTTATGAAATATGGCCGGGTTTGATCTGAAAGGAAGAAAGTGTAAAGCCAAACTAATACATTACCGGGAATTCTTAAAACAAGCTAAAATTGGGCTGAAATGCACTTCCGACTAAGCAAATGACTCGCATCATTTGACCTATTAGGGTTCAAAGATCACAATAAAATCATGAATAATTATGGCTGTGAATAAATTAATAGAAAGTGCGTGCTCCATTAAATACTATTGGCGATTGGTCAACTGTCAATTGGGTTATCCTTTAAATATCCAAATAAAACACACAAGAGCACAAATGGACGTCACATCTTGTTGACCTAGATGACTAAATATGGTAATAATTAACTGGAAGTGTTTTTTGAGTGCGCAGCCATAATAGATTAATTGATTGATATATAGTACACAGGTAGAATATTAGGCTAACTTACAGTACAGTATGGATCCAAATTGCAGACAGATTTCAGAAAACAAATTCAGCGGAGTTCATAAAAATAAATAAGGAATAAGCTGTGTAAATATCAGAAATTAATGTAGCTTGAGGGTGTTTTATTGATGGGTATCTCGATGGGGCCGTTGGGAGCACATTTGCCCTTCACACATTGTGCACAATGGCCACAGCAGTGTGCACTTCAATCAAACACTAACTACATTCATTTCTTAAATCATGAAAACTTGTGGGTGACATACTGTCATGGGGATTTGGATGTCAACATGTTCAACCACCGGGGCAACCACCAGGGCAGATTATTTCATGTTCAACCATCGGGGCAGATTATTTCATTTCTAAGACCGAAATATATACACAGAATGACACAAGTTTAGATGGTACAAGTGCTGTATCAACAAACCCATTAACACATTTGTCATTCTGTGTTTATTACACACCACCCAATACATGTACCTTGAATGGAAAAAATCAAGGTTTATGAATTAATAAAAGTTTTATTCAGAAATAAACAGGGTTTGTTTTTTCATGTGTGATGCTTTTATTTCATCTTATAGTTCTGGTTTTATGGTCGAGGCAAACGTCATATAATAAATCTTGTGACATCGACAATGTCCGATTCCACACATGTGTGTAATCACTTCACTCTGTACTCGCATCTGTGTGGAATCATATGATGAATATGATGCGGCCTAAAACTAAGGGTGTATATTCTTCAAGAACAGGGATGTAAAGGAACACTTTTATTCATGAACTATAATAGAAAATAGGGGCAAAATGTATATTTTGTAAAGAAATGATTAAGTCGACAAGTTAGTATATAAAGTATTTTTTGACCTATTTTGATTGTCAAAATGTCAGAAAAGCAAAACATTAATTGGTGCTCCTTGAGCTTTAAAATTTGTCAGCTAGTGTTGAAACGATTAATTGATGTTGACTAAAATTTCAGCCGAAATAGGCCACAAAATCACTGTGCTTTGGCTGATAACACTATAGTAATGACTGATTATATTCATGACTACATGCATTATATGAACCAAATTAGCATCATCCATGTAAAAGGTTGAACATGTGTTTTAGATGGTGTAAATAATATAACCAGCTGTAAACCAAACTAGTCTCATCATGATTACATTTGTCAAACGAGCAAGTGCTCAATGTCCTAAAATTATACTTTGAGAATCATCATTTGATTTATGTACTGTATGTGACATGGTGTCTACTAGATACCATCTATTGTCAGCCTTTGGAGATTAGAAAACAAATATTGGAAAAAACAGATTTAATCTTTAGATGCCTGGAATTTTGCATTGGGAGCATCGAATATATAAGAGGAAACATTGACCAAACAAAATTGACCTTGAACTTGTAAGCCAGTGCATTCTTTTATATATGCGAGGCTCCCTATGGGAGACACACATATAAAAAAGAATGCACAGGCACAGGATATTTAATGCTGCACCAGCGCAACTCCAGTCATGAAAGGGTTAAACTCACCCAAAACAGGTTGTTTTTGACTTGTCAACACAGCATCCATATCGGAGAAGGTGCATCCAAGGAAATATCCAACCGAGGTCTGTTGCAGTTGAGACAGGTGTATGCCAGAATCTACTATGGCTTCATACGTTACTTCTAGAAGAATGTTAAGCATCGGGTTCCTCATGTCACACTGAAATGTACATAACGAACATAAGGTCAACCATTTCTTGACTAAATGATTATCAAATAAGGAATAGAAGTCACATTCGTCTTATATGTTGAATAAAAGCTAAAAACGGTGGTCATTTCATAAAAGTGGTGGCCATTTTGAATATGTGGACAATTGTGATTGGTTTGTCGGAAAAAAAATCAGTCTTCATAGTTGATGTACACTAGCCATCCATGCCAAATGTCAGGTTTGCATCATAAAGTGAACGATTCTGTTACCATTTGACATATATTTTGCAATGGTAACATCTACATGTATGTTTGCTCTGCAAAGTGACATATGCAGATCTTAGATAAAATGTAATTATGCTTGGCTAAAATGCCTATAATCGACTAAATTCTCGATGAAATATGTGCGATATCAAAATTATTTATCGTGGGTGGGCACCGGAGCTTATAATTTTTGCTCGTCGTCGAAATGGAGCCACAAACATTTCGCACTGGAGCCACCATGTGCTTGTCTTTGAATGTGCCACCTGTTCAGATTTATCATGCATATGTTTGCATGTTCGTGTCCCGTAGATAACAAACTTACCAGAAACTATGGTTTGCCCATTGTAATGTTCCATTTCTGGTCTAAAAACGAACTTTATTGATGAAGGTTACGGTAAAATGTTGAAAACGAAGTGATAAAACTCCTGATTGTTCAATCTTCCGTGATGCTACAAATCAAATTCAAAACAAACGTATACAGACGGTCATACTGAAAAATCACAATTCAATTTTGAAAGAATAATTTGGATTTTTTAGAAAATAGTCACCATTTTAAGTGACATAACGATAATTTTTATAACATTGCAGATACTCTCGGGATCCAAATAAGCGTACGCGTAACCGTACGCTTAACTATTTTCAAGGATAAATCCCCCCGTACGCTGCTTAATTGGGACCCTACGTTTAGTAAATTTCAGCTAAATGTGTAAACCAAATATGAATTTAAATGTGTATGTTTGAAACACTTGAACATTCAGTTATTAATTGTTTGTACTTTAAATATAGCCTGCGATGTTTACATCGACAGCTGGGTACGCACAGATTTTACATGAGAATCTGACATCATTTTGTCGTGGGAACACTGATCAGTCTATTTATATTTCGTGTCAAACTGTATTCACATTGGCCTGAATTAGCGGCAAATAACTTGCTATCATTTAGTCAATAGTGTGTATTAGAGAAGTAACTGTAAAACGAAATGCGTACGTGTATAGGCAGTACATAGTATCAGTTTGTGCGAATAATATGTCGCAACCGCGAGTGTACTATTGAGGAGAACTTCCCTATAGAGCAGTAATGAATGCGTCCATGCATGCACTGTGAGTTCGGTTTCGGCAAGCACGTGTTCGCGGGGGTTCACAATGGGGGTCGAAATAAACTGAACTGCTGGTACATTTAATTAGCACTGTAATCAGTGTGAATATTTTCGGGGTATTGTCGGCATTTATCGTTTTATTATGGCGATTGGTGAGCGATCGCATGCATTCATCTTCATAACACTAGCAGTCAACGCACACACGCCAATATTTTATCGACATCAGTCATCTCATAGAAAACACACATCGCACATGTTGGGACCCCATTGATACATTTTGTTATAATTTATAAATAGAATAAGTACTTCTTCCAAGTACTCGCCGAACGAGATTTAAATTTGTTTTCCGCGATAAACATGAAAAATATACGTTGGAACAAAAAGATAAATGAGCAGAATTAGCAGACAAATACAAGAAAGAATATGAAACAAGCCTTCTCTACAAATTCATCGACATCTGACTTTAATTGAACTGTCAATTTGCGTGATATTCTTGTACAGTGATATACTAGTCACTTTTGAAATGTTATTTTGAAACATGTGTCTGGTATATAATCATATAGTTTCTTCCTTATGCAATACCCATACTTAGTGTTGATTTGCGAAAATTCCCCCTTTACTATTATTGCGCCCACGTACTATTATTTATTTTAAAGGAAATTTCACCCCTATTATTCCGCCCCTTACTATTATTTGGATCCCGAGAGTAGGGCATCTTAGCATGTATCGATGTGCACTGGACTATTATGTGATTTCGGACGGATTTAGCCCCCAATAAGTATTATACTAACCTCGCCTTCCACCAGACCAAAGTATTCAAAATCAAACTTGTTGATGTTCTTTATATTGCCAGATCGTGGTGGTAACCCGTGGAGACCAACTGGCCATTTAGTTGGACCAATCATGTCAACACCATTTATCAAATTGTCCCAGAATTCCTGTGGGGAGAGAATGATTGTATTAATGAAAATATCGACAGACTAGTCAACAAATGCTGATGAACACATGAAGTAACAGATATTTAGGGCCCTTCGAAGCATCGAGATTCAATTCAATTCGCAAATCATTGGATTCGAATATTTTTCAATTGCCCTTCCTGGAATTTCCATGCATGAACAAGATCATCGCTAGGGCGTGGCAAAATATGTCCTTTAGCCATATGAATTGTACTACTGCAAAATAAAATAACGATTTGAGCTTACAAAGAATATCTGACAGACCCCTAATTTCAATGCCAATAAGCGGTCGAATTCTAAGTCGAAAAATTGCCGTAACTCATGTGAAAATAATTGGCCAGAATCCATATTCGAACATGTCTTGTAGTTTTAGCTGGGAAATTTTAACACACAAACCAGATTTGGTTCAAATCAAACAATCCAAACAGGAGTTATTGGGCAGAAACCAAAAATGTTAACAGACAGACGGCTTGACGGACGGACGGACAGACTGAATACATAATACAACCTTTTTTTCTCAAAAGAGTGTACAAAAAGAACACCAGGCTAAAGATGCCTTACAGTAATGCTCTAATTAATCGACCTCTTAACCACAGCAGAATTATGGGTAATTTTTCAGGATTTAGTTGTAAATATGGCTTGTTGCCATTCATTGGAAAGCTCTCGGCGAGAGCTTTCCGATGAATGGCAACAAGCCATATTTCCGACTAAATCCTGAAAGTTACCCATAATTATGCTGTGGTTAAGAGGTCGATTAATTAGAGCATTACTGTATTCCGAGCTTCAATTTTATATATAGTCTATAGAAACTTAACTATAGGTTCATCTCCAATGTGAACATGACCTGTATATTTTGTCAGTAATCAACATTAAATTTTAATCTGATCTGATAACCACAGTTTATATTATTATTATATACATAGAGTTCACAGAGGTTCTTACTGTCTTTGGATTGAACGAAGCGCAATCACGTGTCAGACTAGTTTCCGTCTTTTGATTGGATGAAACGCCATCACGTGTTAGAATAGTTTTGATCACTATTGAAATATCACCCACGCTTTATTCTTCGAACTATTTCCTACCTGCCGAAGCCACAATCTGGCGCCTAGCATCAACTCTATCATTATATTAGCAGACAGGTATGTTTTAAGACTATAGCCCGGGCGATATTTTGCTTGCCACAATTCTTGCCTAGTGCCAACTGTGACATCGGCATGCAGGCAAAAGTTCACAGGCTATAGTCAAAACTACTCAGACACATAATATTACTTCATCCAATGTATAATTAAAAGACAGTATGATCCTATGTGAATTAAAACAATTTGGGAGACAAATTCTGAGTTAATTTAATGAATCAAGCAAGCCTTGAAATAGTGTGTCTGTCATTTGAAGAATGAGGTCCCCAATGGGTAAATTTAGTGACACTATATATCCCGCACCGCAGGCAGATATCACTAAATTCACCCTCTGGGGACCTCCTTCTGCTTAGGCCTCATCTCCTGGGAAGCATCTATAGTCTCAAATTAACATTATTTTTAGTTACTTTTCCAGAGGATGAATTTGGTGCCGCAAGCCGGATGTGCAGGGTAGCGTCACTAAATTCCCCTTCTGGGGGACCTCATAGTGCAAATTTCCTGCACCAAATTTTCATGCTGTACTCGTCAATGGTTATTTAGTAAAGAAAGGGGTAATATGAAAAGTAAAATTTGTTATATTGTTCAAGTCCGTGTTTAGTGTGCCTGTCATTTGCAGAATGAGGTCCCCAGAGGGTGAATTTAGTGACGCTATCCTGCATAGCAGGTTAGAATCACCAAATTCACCCTCTGGGGACCTCATTCTGCATGGCCTCATCTGCTATGGGAGACACTCAGATTGAAGTTCCCAAATGGTGAATATTGTGATGTACACCCATTGGAAACCTTGATTTTGCAAATATATATATGTGTCGTCTGCCAATTTGGAAAGAAGTTTCTATAGATATTTGATAATAAAGAAACATTCCACAGAAGATGAGGCCTAAGGCTGAGGCTAAGCAGAATGAGGTCACCAGATGGTGAATTTAGTGATGCTAGCCTACTATGTGGGATAGCGTCACTAAATTCACACTCTGGGCACCTCATTCTGCAAATGACATACACTAAACTCAGGCTTTATATTGTTTCATTATATACATGTATGTGGTATTTAGAAAGTTTACCTGTAGATAAATACACCATTGTTTGAAGATATACATGTACCTTGACATTGTCTGACTGTGGCAGTCTGCACGAGACACCATTGATATGTGCTTTCACTGGAACCTTCTCCATGGCAACAAACCTGAAATGAACAGATTATACAAAGGTATTCCTTTATGTATCCAACATGGAATTATCAATAAAAAATATGGAATAATGTAATTATCTTTTTTTCTCCATGATTTGCCTAAAAAGATGATCTACAACTCGTCCCCAGTTTATAGCGGAATTTACAAAAGGAGTCCAATAAATTACTAGTAAGGCTGGACCGTATGTCTGGACAGAGCCTTTGGCAAGTTTAAGACCTAATTTGCTGGACTCATTTAGTAAATTCTGCTATAAACTGGGGACGAGTTGTAGATTATATTTATTACATGATCCAAGACATCGATAACACATACCGGTACTTAAACCATCAAATGGGACCTGAAACAAAGATCAGCTTCTATAAGATTCATTAAGAGTTTGTTGTGTACCATAGTGGAATAGCAAGGTTAATAATTTGTCTGAAAGTCTTAGCAGAGTAATTTATTGGACCAGTTACAACCAAATCAATAAGTGTGTGGAAATGGATCAATGTTTGGCCACGTGGATGCAGTATGCTGTATTACTGGTCTGGGAAGTATAGCAGCTTATCGTGGGTTTGTAAACGCCAGGTCATGTGACTTGGAAAACAAGTTGGAATAAAATCATATGTCCGACTGAGACCGCGCTTTTGGTCGTACGTTCTTGGAGGGACCGCAGAGCCCCACGACTGACTTTCAGGCGAAATCTCTAACTGCTTGGTCTTGTGGTATATCTATATCCATACATCATATTCTGGATTCAATAAAGATTGTGAAACCTCTAAACTGTGTCTGAAGCAGCGTTACCCAAAGTGGAGTCAACGATCTACAGCCTACTATAGGACAGTTGGAAAAATATTGCAAGCCATAGTATTTTGAGACATAGCATATGGAATGTACACAGACAACAAACCGGAAGTCAAAGCTCACCTGGCACTATTTCCTGTTATGCAACGAATGTTGCATATCACAATTTATTACATAATCCTACCCTTATTCCATTCAATAAACCCATTCTATAAATTGTGATATTAAACGTTCGTTTAATAACAGGAAATAGTCCCAGGTGACCTTTGACTTCCGGTTTGTCGACCTGTTAACATTCCGTACGCTACGTCTCAAAATACTATGGCTTCCAATATTTTTCCAACAAACTATTACGAATGAAGAGTTTGAAAAGTTATGTCATTAAATATACGCCATTAAATGCGCTAAAAAGTCTGTATTTATCTGGGACTATTTCGTTACGCGGGAAAATGACGAATAGTTACGTGAAACGTCATCGCATGCCTTATAGAAGCCGACGTTAATTTCGCGTCACATTTGTCGATTTAAGTATGTTTTGTCGGTGTTTTGGGTCATGTAATAAATAGAATCTACAACTCGTCCCCAATTTATAGCGGAAATTACAAAACTCGTCCACTAAATTAGGTCTGGACCTCGCCAAAGGCTCGGTCCAGACCTAATTTACTGGACTCGTTTTGTAAATTCCGCTATAAACTGGGGACTCGTTGTAGATCCTCTATTTATAGAATGGGTTTATTGGGAATAAGGGTAGGATCATGTAATAAAAGCAAATGAATTCTCGCAAACGAATCTACAATGGTTGACATGTCATGATGTGTGCTTTTGCATTTCATCGAGATATGGCAGTTGCAAATTTTTTTTTCTTTTCTCAATTTCTTTGTTCTCGATATTGTATGTTGTTTTTTGTGACTGATCGCTCCATAAATATGATACCTCTACAGTTAATATTGAACAAATTCTACAGCACAGACAAAACAAACTACATGTACAGCCAAAGTATGAATGAATTTATCACATACTGCGGGTCAAGAGACAACAAACCCTGGTCCTAAATTAGTCGTAAAACGTCTTAATTTCACTTTATAAACTCCCCGAGAGAATTTTTCTATTATAATGCAAATTCTGTAGTGATGACATAAGTCTTAAAAGACTAATGAAAGTGTCAATGACACTGTAGCTCAACTTGGAAAGGGAATAATTTCATATGGAGCGATTAGGAATGCGGAAAGTTGAAAGGTCCAATACTAGATTATCAACATGAAGAGATATAATAGAATATAATTATAAAGTAAATCCAAGATGGTTGCTGACTGCTATGTTTTTCAATGAAATTAAAAAACATTTGATAGCTTATTGCATCTGGTAGATCAATATCAAGATTAATATATAGACAGAACACAACGCGCATCTTAATCGAGAATCTTTTATCGAATGAGTTGCGGATGGCGCAAGGATATATTTCGCGAGAGCGTAGCTCGAGCGAAATATAACTTTGCGCCGTCCGCAACGAGTTCGATAAAAGATTCGAGATTATGATGCACGTTGTGTTCTGTATTTATTCTACACCGTTCAGTCAGATAAGTTAAATCCATGAATGTCACATTCATTGTTACTATACCTACCTTTATTGTGATTTAAGTCTGACAAATAACCAGTAATTATGGGGGGAATCACCGGAAGCGGGTGATCGACGTAATGTACGTCATCTTTCTTGGCGACAACGTCAACAAGAATAGTTCCGGCTTGTATTCCACTAGAGGTATACACTAATATGTATTCAATGGCTGGGATTCCGTTGAATACATGTGACTCACGTCAATGGGTGTGGAATAAAAAGTTTGGTGATGATCAGATGAGGGAAGTGGACTGTAGGGTGTGCCAAAGGATTTAGTTAGACATAAAAAAAAAATTGCAAAATATTTTTTTTTTTCAAAGTTACCAATTTACAGTCTGAAAATTCCCAATCTCATTCTCCCAACTTGACTTTATTCTTCCAGTTTCTGTTAGCTTTAGTTGCTGATTTTAATTCAATGAGTCATTAGCCTAATTAACTTGCAAAATCAGTGGTCTAACAAACATCCAAAAGCACGATTCCTCGAAAATAGGCAACTTTAACCCAAAGTCTTTTAGATTGATGGTATGGAATAGGTTTATTTAATATTAACTCAATTTGATATGTTTAGGGGTGTTGATTAATAGAAATTAAATGGCTTTGGACATATATGACAATTGATTGTTTCGTACAAATTCTCAACAATCTGTTGTCAAATTTTCTGATAGTTAGGCACTGAAGCATGTAACCTCAGTATGAAAATGGGATGAAACATTGATGATTTGTGGGAAGGTCCAGGTACATGTAGGTAAGAATTTTTTAGCAGGTTGAATATTGCTCACATACAGGGAACTCATGCTTTAACACAACATGTTATTATGGAATAACTACTCAATTCTACATGAATTTGCTAAATTATACCAAGAATCAATCATAATAGTCCTGACTACAATTTGTATATAATAATTTCAACTACTAGAATAAAGTCTATATCAGCTTTATTTGAGGTATTGACTTAGTATGAGCTGGTTTCTACTTGGCATGTATCAGATTTATAGAGTCCTCACAGACTTTAGAGTATGAGCTGGAATATACACTGTTGTTTTATTCATTACTAGTAGTTCATTTTATAAGCTTTAAACATCTTATTTTTTAAATTCATTTGATAGTGTCATTATTTCAAGTAGAAAATTCCCAATTTACCCCTCTGAGGTATCTATTTTTCCCAATTGCATGGACCCTGGACCCTTTCCCAAAACTACCCAAGATTATCCCTGTCAGGTCCTCCTCTAGAGTTGGCATACTATGGTTCTGGTATCGGCGAAGTTGGAAATTGGGGAAGGTAATGGTGTGGTGAAAGCCCTCCCTAATACAAGTCAAGAGAGTCACTCCTATATGCGAGATTGGTACAAAGAGCGGTCTGACTCCTGTCATTGCCAGACCATATGATAAATAAAAACTTAAATAAAAGAATATAAAATAAAGCGCCTTGTGAGTTCATTACAATATTATATCCAGATAGACTATATACATAGTATACCTGTATCTACAATACATAAAGCTGTTATGTTATTACCTTGTGCGTTATGGGAATTGGAAGGGGGAAAAAAAAGGGTTTACCCCCCTCCCTACCCTAATTTTTTGCCCTCCGTTACCGGAAACGAAGGTACTATTTTATTTGGCCTTATGCAAAGAGTAAAATCCAAGATGGCGGACATATTTTATGGCCGAATTACCCCAAAATGATTAGTTCCCATCTACATTTCAATGTTAACAGCAGCCATGACAAATTTCATGATGATCCGACCAAACTTACGACCTGTAGCCCGTACCAAAGGATTTAGTCATGCAAAGAGTAAAATCCAAGATGGCGGCTGATGGCCATGTTTTATGGCCTAATGACCCCAAAATGACTCGTTCCCATCTACATGTCAATGTCAACAACTATGACAAATTTCATGTTCCGACCAAAGGTACGACCTGTAGCCCATGCTAAAGGAAATTGTTGACAAATCACACACGCCCACACACCCACACGGACGACGGATACCAAGCCATGGCAATAGCTCAAACTTTACAAAGTAAAGTTGAGCTAAAATTGGCATGAAGCAGGTCGATCACTAGGGTGGGCCGGTTATCACTGAGCCATTCCCATCAATACATGTGGTGTCTGGTACAGAAAAACAATTCTAACAAAACTAGAGGAATAGAAAATGAAAGTGTCAATGACACTGTAGATCACCTTGGGAAGAAGTTAATTTTTGTGATGAGCAATGAAACAGTATGGCCTATAGCCCATGCTAATGAATTAAATTTTAAATCCAAGATGGCCTCTGGTCAAAATAGGAGGCTCCCATCTAGAGTTCACCCCGAAGATCCACATGATGTTTGGTGATGATCGGATGAGGAATGTGGTCTGTAGGGTGTGCCGAAGGATTTAGTCATACAAGAGTAAATTCCAAGATGGCCACTGGCAGCCATGTTTTTCAACAATTTCGGTCAAAATAGGAGGCTCCCATCTAGATGTCACCCTGAAAATCAATATGAAGTTTCGTGATCATCAGATGAGGGATGTGGTCTGTAAGATGTGCCAAAGGAATTAGTCATACAAAGAGTAAATTCCAAGATGGCCGCTGGTGGCCATGTTTTTCAACAAATTTTTGTCAAAATAAGAGGCTCCTATATCTAGAGGTCACGCCGAAGATCCATATGAAGTTTGGTGATCATCAGATGAGGGATGTGGTCTGTAGGGTGTGCCAATGGATTTAGTCATGCAAAGAGTAAGATCCAAGATGGCTGTTGGCAGCCATGTTTTTCATCGAAAATTGTTTAAATTTGATAGCTCTCATCCAGGTGATTCTAAACAAGCCTGTAAATTAAAAAAATAATTCTCCAATAAATGCGGGCTGCGGGTTTTGCTGATGGATTCAAATCTGAAATCCAAGATGGCTTTTTAACAAATTTCAGTCAAAATAGGAGGCTCCCATCTAGAGGTCACCACGAAGATCCATATGAAGTTTGGTGAGGGATGTGGTCTGTACAGTGTGCCAAAAGATTTAGTAATGCAAAGAGTACAAGAGGTGGCATCAGAGATGCTGTGTCTCGTTTTCGGTGGCTTACCGCCGGTGGCTACCGCCAATTGGTGTGCATCAGTATCGGTAGACTAATTAATAGGTAAAATCGAAAAATGACTAATTAAGGGCCATAACTCCATCAAATTTTATCGGGCCAGGCTGGTTTTCGAAATCGTCCGAAATATTCTTGGCAAGTATGTCTATTCCAAATTTTAAACAAATCGGAGGACGTTTGTTGAAGTTATCGCGCTAACGAGCTGAAAATTAGTGAAAAATGACTAATTAAGGGCCATAGCTCTATCAAATTTTATTGGACGAGGCCGGTTTTCGAACTCAACCGAGATATTCTTGGGAGACACCTATATACCAAATTTCAATCAAATCAGATAACGTTTGTTGAAGTTATCGCGCTAACGAGCTAAAAATTCGTGAAAAATGACTAATTAAGGGCCATAACTCTATCAAATTTTATCGGACCAGGCCGGTTTTCGAACTCATCCGAGATATTCTTGGGAGACACCTATATACCAAATTTCAACCAAATCGGATAACGTTTGTTGAAGTTATCGCGCTAACAAGCTGAAAATTCAAAGGGCCATAACTCTGTAATAAATGTGCGGACGAACCCGATTTTCTGTCTGCAGCTTACGAGCATGGATATGTACTCACACACCAAATTTTTGAGTTTGAGTTATAAGCAAAACACGCCGCCCGCCCGCCCGTCCCTCATCAAACTATAAGTCGAGTTTTGGAAAAAAACTCGACTAAAAATCCAAGGTGCTGGCGGCCAAGGTCACCGTGAAGATCCATATGAAATTTGGTGATGATCGGATGAGGGATGTGGTCTGTACAGTGTGCCAAATGATTTAGTCATGCAAAGAGTAAAATCCAAGATGCTGGTGGCCAAGTTTTGCATTGAAAATCGTTCAAATTTGATAACTCCCATCTACAGGTGATCAAAATCATGCACGCAAACTTTTAAAATGATCCGGCCATAAATACGGGCTGTAGGGTGTGCCGATGGATTGAAATTAGGAATCCAAGATAGCTGCTGGCGGCCATGTTTTTCATTGAAATTTAAATACAAATTTTATTTAAAAATAAAAAAATTATCTTTTTGTTAAATTTACCAACGAGTTCAATTTAAACAAGGGGTACGCATCTAAGATGCTTTTGTCGAGTTTTTTGGCAGTCGAACCAAACTTCTGCCAATAAGGTGCACAACTCTGGGCAAAAAAGTCGGACGGTGGTATATTATTGCAATAGACCTATATACCAAATATCAATTGAATCCGTTAATATTTCATTGAGTTATCACACTAGCGGTGATAAATTTGTTATTAAAATAGACAAACTAAGACCCATAACTCCGGAAGAAGAAAAAAAATTCGGACAAACCAGGTTTTCGAACTCGTCCGAGATATTATTGCAAGAGACTCATATACCAAATATTGTTTAAATTGGTTAATATTTCATTGAGTTATCGCGCTAACGGTGATAACATTGCTAAAAATAGACAAACTAAGACCCATAACTCTGCGAAAAAATGTGAGACAAATCTGGTTTTCGAACTCATCCGAGATATTGTTGCAGGAGACTCATATACCAAATATTGTTGAAATCGGTTAATATTTCATCGAGTTATCGCGCCAACGGTGATAAAATTGCTAAAAATAGATAAACTAAGACCCATAACTCCGGAAAAAAAATTCGGACAAACTTTGTTTTCGAACTCGTCCGAGATATTGTTGCAAGAGACTCATATACCAAATATTGTTGAAATTGGTTAATATTTGCGTGAGTTATCGCGCTAACGGTGAAAAACTTTACTAAAAACCATCTAAGATGGATAACTCTTGTCAAAAAGTTTGGACGTGACCTATTTTCTACATGCAGTAAATAGTCTTTGGGAGCAACTCACATACCAAATTTTTTTTTAATCCGTTCACAAATGTCAAAGTTATAAGGCATTCTTTAGGTCCACCAGCCCGCCAGCCAACCGTCCCTCATCAAACCATAACTCGACTAAAAATGAAAGTGTCAATGACACTGTAGCTCAACATAGGGAGGATTTTATTTTTTTATGAGCAATGAATAGAATGATAAAGAAGGAAATCAAAGAAGTTACAAGTAAAGGTCTTGTAGTTTGTAGATGCAATTATTTTTTTATCTTCTAACTCGCTTGAAGCTCGACCGAATATAAAATATTTATGGAATAACTACAACGAATGCATGATGTTACATGTAAACTTTAATGGACAAATCTGAAGTGTAGCGATAGAGTTGGGTGGGGGGATACAACGGGGAACTTCAAGAGTAGAGTGGAGCTTGACCGCCATGTCAAGCAGGCCTGGAAATCTGAGGAGGGCTATTTGATAGCCCTCCTACAGCCCTCGCAAAATTGACTCCAGGAGGGATATTTTCAGCCCCCCTAAAGCTGCATGATAAAATCTCGCCAACATGAAATTCACTTTGTGAAACTAACCTGTTAGGACATATAACAAAAACTTTCTGCTAATCTCTGACATCTTCTGGTATTTTCTCAGCAACAAAGAACCAGACAGTGTTCAATGCCACTAAATATATCCACTGCACAGATAACATGAATTCAAGAGAAGAGGGGAAGTCTAGGTGGGCTATTAGCCCTTCTAAGGCAACCCAAGAGGGCTATTTTCAGCCCTCCTGCAATGATCAAAATGCCAGGCCTGAGTATTAACTCAGGTAAAATATCAAAACTGGAAAAGTTGAGGAGGGCTATAGCCCTCCTAGGCAAATCTGGGAGGGCTATTAATAGCCCTCCTGGATTTTCTAGACCGCCAGCCCTGGTCAAGCAAGTTAAACCATGCAAAATCAGTCATGTGAATAAGCTCACACGAGCTTATCGTTAAGATTGCCTTGAACATCGTTCAGACGGCGCAGTATTGACCCATTTTGAATGACCAAAACAAACTGGACAACTTCGTTAACTCTTTACCGGCCATGCACACGTTGGCGAACATCGGTAAATATATCATTTGAAACATTTTACCAATAAATTTGGGATGCAGGGTGTGTGGATAGATTTAAATTTGAAATCCAATATAGCTGCTGGCAGCCATGTTTTATAATGTATCTCAGAAATAATCGATGGCTCCAATCTAGAGGACACACCGAAGATTCATATGAAGTTTGGTGACA
Source organism: Siphonodentalium dalli (assembly GCA_032622095.1). Taxonomy (NCBI): domain Eukaryota; kingdom Metazoa; phylum Mollusca; class Scaphopoda; order Gadilida; family Siphonodentaliidae; genus Siphonodentalium; species Siphonodentalium dalli. Next base: position 232,779,140 of record CP136063.1, read on the forward strand.
ATTTGATGAGGGATGTGGCCTAGCTGTAGGGTGTACAATATATTTAGTCAGGCAAAGAGTAAAATCAAATATGGGCACTGGCAGCCATGTTTTTTAACGAATTTTGGGAATAATCGATGGCTCCCATCTACAGTTCACACGAAGATCGATAAGTTTGGTGACGATTGGATGAGGGATGTGGCCTGTAGGGTATGCTGAAGGATTTAGTCATGCATAAGAGTAAAATCCAAAATGGCTGGCGACAGCCATGTTTTGCTACGAATTAAAAACAAAAATTGATGGCTCCCATCTAGAAGACACCATTAATATCCTGATAAGGTTAGGTGATGATCGGATGAGGGATGTGGTTTGTAGGGTGTGCCAAAGGATTTAGGTTAAGGCAAAGAGTAAATTCCAAGATGGCTGCTGGTGCATGGCCATGTTTTTCATCGAAAATTTATCAAATTTGATGACTCCCATCTAGAGATGACCCTAAAGACGCCTGAAATGTTTCAAAACAATTCTCCAATAAATGCGGGCTGCGGTATAAGCCAATGGATCCAAATTTGAAATCCAAGATGGCTGCTGGCAGCCATGTTTATTAACAAAATTTGGAAAAAAATTATGGCTCCCATCTACAGGTCACCCCAAAGATCCATATGAGGTTTGGTGATGATCGGATGAGGGATGCAGCCTGTAGGGTGAGCCAAAGGAATTTGATGTTGGACAGACAGACACCAACCCACATCAATAAATTAAAAATTAAAATTAAATTTAGTTTTTTTTTAAATCAAAATCTGCACAAAGAGGAGAGTCAGTGTATTTATCAGATTATCTGGGATTTGACAATAATTTCCAACTGTGGATATGTAGAGCAACCTCAAAGATTTTTGGAAAAGTACATGTGATTGTTCAGATATTTATGTTTTTCAGAGGGGGAGACAACTACAAGCATATGTGAAAGCAAAAAAAAAAAAAAAATTAAGTTCAGGCTTTGAAATAAAATGTCTAAGGTTTAGGATTCGTTGGGGGAGCAAGAAGACCCCAAATTTCTTAGCCATTACTTAAATCAGTGCCCATACAATCTAAACAAATAGTAAGCAGTTTATCTCACCTCTGTTTTCTGCCAATTTTTTTACCAGCAAAATTAGGTGATATAAAACAAAACCACTATTTCAGGAAGATGTAATAAATAGGAACAAATGGAGTATAAGAATACTTACAAAAGTAAATAGAAAAACAAAGGAAATAATCCTGTTATAAAGTGAGTTTACAATAGAATAAACATTGCGATTTAACATGTGTCCAGATAGGCACTGGAAATGAAACTGTGGAAGTGAGGTTGCTAATATGTATAAATGTATGTATGTAAAATTTCCAAACATAGGTATTAGGGGTTGTCACTGTAATTAAGTCACAGTAAATTGGAATTCTCCAACCAGTTGGAAGGTTTGATGAACCATGCAGGTGCCCCCACTCCCAAAAGTCCCCCCTCCACAAATGTTTTTCTGGGCTTCAACCCGAACAAACACCATTCAAGTTTGCCATGTCCCCAACTCAGTACCTGTAGATGATATGAACATGTTTCAAGGGCAGTGGAGTGGGTGGGGGGGGGGGGGGGTCATGCAGCATTGCAGGTGATTCACCCCCTCTTCATGACTACAAAATACAAGTAAAGCAAACTCTTACATATAAAAATGTTTTTTTAAAAGATTTTTACATGTTTTATATTGAATGTTTCAGTAAATTAATATTGCATAGTCATTCAAACACAATCAGAATCAAATTTTGTTAGGTATAGTACATGGCAGATACAATCTATCACTGCATGAAAACTGGAATTTATTAATTGCATAAATTCCGGATAAATGTGCATAAATCTGGATAAATCAGAAATTTATTCACTGAATAAATGTGCATAAATCCGGAAATTTATGCACATTTATTCACAATTTATTCATGAATAAAGGCCGACATTTATACACAATTTATTCACTGAATAAACCCACGTTTATTCAACAGAATAAACTCGGAATTTATTCGTACGTTTATGCACATTTATTATCGACCTGTTTATGCATAAATGCGAAATTTATTCATTGAATAAAGCTGCATAAATATATATAGCTACATTTATTCTGGTTATATACTCCAGTTTATGCACATTTATACCCCGTATAAATTATTTGGATTTGAACATATATATCCATATATATTTGTGAAATCTACTTTATGGTGACATTTGGCTTGTAACCAGCATATAAGGCGACACGGATGTGTATATCTAACTATACGTATACACATGTGTCGCCCTGATTCTGGTATCTCCATGTGTAGTAATTTGCCAACAAAATGCTGCCCTATATTGTTGGTTATTCCAGTCACAAATATAATATGAACTACTTGGACATGGCACTCTGTGTCATAGTTGTATCTTGCCGTCATCAATTTTCGTAGTTTCTGCAATAAAGAATAAAAATTAAATAATTAAGTGATCGCATGGGAACTAAGTATAAACGATAAAATATTAAAATATAAATTTTGACATGTGTCGATCACGCTGCGAATTGATGAAAGAATGAATCGGCAACATAAATTGTGAAATGCCTTCATTTCATAGCCACATATGTGTTAACTTACCCTTGGTAAAACGAGTTCCCATCTCATTCACACGCGTCTTCGCATCAGCTTTGTTAGCAGACAAAGAAACCTAGGTATCCGGCCGTTAGCTCGTGTTAATGATACATGCCTCACATATCCACATGGTAGTAATTAAATTATGGGCCAAGATTTAAACCCGCCGTTGGTTACAGTAATGAGCGAAATTAATGCGGCATTTATGCGAGATTTAAAAATATAAATGCGAGATTTATATTTTTGTATAAAGGCGAATTTAATATGCGTAAATGCATGCATAAATTTAGGGTCCTAAATTTATGCGACATTTATATTTTATAAATCTCGCTTTTCATGCAGTGTATACTAATAAAACTAAGAGTTTTTGTTCGTTCGTTTGTTTGCTTGTAGGCGACCAAACAGCTGGACGTTCAGAGCTGAAATTTGCATGTAATTGGACCCGGGGAGCATTATTAGACAGGTCCCGTTCAGCGGCGTTCACCTCAGATGTCTTAAAAGGCCACTAATAATCATTTTATATATATTTTGGCTAGAGGCGATCAAACAGTTGGACCCTTGGAGCTAAAAATTTGTACATATGGGTATTTTGACCCTGTGAATCTATTAGATAGGTCCCGTTAACCTCAGATGTCTTAAAACGGCACTGCTAATTAATTTAACTAAACAATTACCTATATACCCAAAATGGTTGCAATCTGGTCTGTCAAAATTGAAACACAGGATAAATTGACTCTTAGAGTGTCATGAGAGAGATGCTTTTGACCTCAGATGACTTAAAGGGGAAAATTTAAGCAATAAAGAGCGTTTCTTATCAGCTTAGAAGAAATATGTTGGAACATTTTTAGAGATGGGTCAACTGACCAGGGGATTGTCATGGAATAGGCGCCTTTGACCTCAGATGACATAATAAAGGAGACAAATTAATTATATGATCAATAAAGAGCATTAATTATATGATCAATAAAGAGCATTAATTATAAGCCCATATGCTGTGTGAGAACATTGGTGCACAAAAAGTAAAATGACTCAGGGAATGTCATGGGATCTATAGGTGCTGTTGATCTCAAATGACTAAAAGATCCACTAATAATTAGCAATAAAGAGCGTTTATTATCAACTTAAAAGATATAACATTATCAGTCGCCATGCAATAGGTGCGGTAGGTGCGGTTTGCACCAGATGACTAATAATTATTTTAAATGACTTGAAGGGTCACTAATAAATTGCGCATTCTTCATCGATCAACGCCGCGGGTACCGCTGCTAGTAAATTTTAAACAGTCTAGTGCCTTATATAATAATAGTGGGACTCTGACTTTATATCGGTCTAAACTAGACTAGGAAGTTCGCCCAGACTTCTTATATATAAATATATATAGCAACGACTTGTAGACTTGACTTGCAGTGCATGTAGTACATGTACCTGTATTCCTCTTTCCGTCTCACGACTAAACGCCCGCCTTCACTTCGCCTGGCTGGAGAAAATTTTCAACTTCCCGCCATTTCCGGCCATCGTTAATCAGAGCAACAACTCAAACGATTCGAGCACGTGCCACGCGAAGTCACCAGAGCTCTCATGGAAGTACGTGACCTGATTTACATCAATTACAGGTACAGCGTGACCCAGATTATCGTAGGCGTAAGATCGATGTAGCATACGGTGTAGCAAACGGTGTAGATACCGTACAGTCAAGATGCCGGACATAGGTATCTCTGTAAATCATGATGGTTTTAAAGGTACTCAATCCGATTCAACGGTCCCCATATCATCAGATTCCAACAACAACAACATTTTTTGAAATGCCGCTTCAGTTATCAGAATCGATTAATTGCCCACAAAATAATGCTAACCACAGTCAACTATAGTATAAAATTACCCAAAACCTGTTATTTATCAACGTTTTGTTCAATTAAATTTTGCCAGTTGTCAAATATCTGACACAAAAAAGCCACTGAATTTTAGTGTTATCGATCTTCATCCGCTATCTGGTCAGAATCTGATAAGTTCTTTTCGTCGACAGTTTACTGGGCCACTTAAAATTAAAATGATAGATTTCAAACATCGATATCTGATCACTCCTAGCTTTGATCAGAGACGTGGCGACAGGGGTGTTTGGGGAGTGTCTCACCCCCCCCCCCCCAACTTTGGTTTTTATCAAAATTTTCAACAGTTGGAAATTTCATACCTGCCAAAACCTGGTCCCTCCCCCGTGGCCAGTCAAAAACTTCTAGTTAATTTAAGAAAACAATATTGTCATACATTTGGTCAACATTGTCATTGGAATTGTCATCAGTTGGACATTTTCCAACCTAAGTGGGGTGTAGGGTTTGAAATTTCCAACAGTAGGAAGGCTTGAGGCTAGTCGAGATGTTAGGATTTTGCGATTTTCTTGTTCAGATTTCAAAATGTTCGCACACCGGGCCGAACCATGGTCGGCCCGGTGTGTCATTCTCCCATCCCCATGGCCAATACAAAACCGCTAATTAGTTTAGCAAAACAATATTTTACTACATTTTGTCAAACTTGTGGACGGAAATGGTCATCAGTTGAAGAATTTTATAAGCTGAGAGGAGTATGAGGTTTGAAATTTCCAACACTAAGAAAGTTTCAGTTGAGGCCAGTCTAGATGCTAGGATTTGCGATTTTGTTGTATAGTTTTGAAATTTTCCTCACACCGGGCCGACCATGGTTGTCCTGGTCTCTTGTCCGTATAGCTGTGTGCATTTGTCTGGAATTAGGCCACTAGTTGTTTTTTTGTTGTTGCAATATATAGGAAACTAGAAGGTGACCCGACTTCGTCCGGGCTATTAAAAAACCAAATTTCAAGTCGATTGCTCCACCCGTTTCCTAGATCTGGTCTGCGCATGCGCGAAGCTGGTGTCGCACGTGCTCGGCGACCCGATAAAATTCGTATCCGGGGCAAGATACATTCACATACAAATTTCAAGTCAATATCTCAACCCGTTTCCGAGATCTCGTCTGCGCATGCGCGAAGCTGGCGTCGCACGTGCTCGGCGACCCGATAAAATTCGTATCCGGGGCAAGATACATTCACATACCAAATTTCAAGTCGATAGCTACACCCGTTTCCCAGATATATAGCCCAATGTCATTTGCGGATACCTCGGCCGGTGATGAGTTAACGCGACACAGTCAAATGCATCGGCAGGGTGAGAGTTAACGTAATCTAACTTTATGACCTCTGACGACGTCATAGAATTTACGCATTGATTTTATCCTGATAAAAGATCGCACCACTTGTACCTAATAATTGAGGCAGATAACTAAAACGGATACATACATATTATATATCGTTGGAAAGATGAAGCCACACAGATTCTAACCGTGCAAATTATATGACTGGCAATTTATTATTCGCGCTATATCGAATCGATTTGTGAGCACCGAACTGAAATATATTAGCGCAAAAACGGCGTAAAAATAGATTTGACCTCCGCACGTGAAAAGTTGACATCGCACGGACAAATAAATATGCCTATGTTCGTCTCCGGCCGAAAACACATCCAAATACCAAATTTCATCGAAATTGGCTTAGTCGTTTTGGAGTCCATCGATTTCAAACACACAAACAAACACATACACAGATCTTTCAAAATATATAATAGACTAGAAGGTGACCCGACTTCGTCCGGGATTTGACCTTGAATTGTCCATTTTGAAGGTCAAGGTTAAGTGGGGTCACGATTTGACCAGTCCAAAAACTCTACCCGGACAAAAGTACCTGCAAACGTGCCCGTCGAAATCCATCCGGTTTTACCCGATTTAACCTTGAATTGATCATTTTGAAGGTCAAGGTCTGGTCGGGGTCACAATTGGACCCGTCCAAAACAATCAGTGGACAAAAGTAACCCCACGTATCAAATTTCGTCGAAATCCCATCAAAATTGGCGATTTGACCTTGAAGTTACCCGATTTCAAGGTCAAGGTCACGTCGCACGGGAAAATGAATATGCTTATGAGACTCGCCATAAGAAAGTACCCCCACATACCAAGTTTCGTCGAAATTCCGTGATATTCGGGCGTTTGACCTTGAAATGACCCGATTTCAAGGTCAAGGTGACGTCGCACGGACAAATTAATAGGCCTATGTTCGTCCCCGGCCGAAAATACCCCCACATACCAAGTTTCATCGAAATCGGTTGGGACGTTTTCGAGTTCATCGCGAACACACACACAGACACACAGACACACAGATCTTCCAAAATATATAATAGATAAGGCCTGACTGAGGTACAACGGGGGGGGCAAACTTGAATGAAATTATGCAAAAACTTGTGTTGGTCTGATTCTGACTCAAGGGGGGGGGGGGTGCAGTTGGAATTTCCCAAGGTGGACACCCCCCCCCCCACACGGAGACCCTCTAGCCACGTCCCTGGCTTTGATGGGTGCATGGGTTCCTCGACTCGAATCAAATATTTTTTACCCCCGAAGCCAAGGAAATAGTAATTTGCGAGCGTTAATTCGGATTGAGTACCTTTTTTAAGACTTTCATATCGTGAGGAATATCGTCCTTGGGAAACCTACTTGGAATTATGTATTATTTGTGGATTATTTGAAACCAACGTGGCTGGCGATGGGCAACACGGAGGCGAGAAAAATGTGCGGCTCGCACCATTTTGGCGTTATCGGTACTGCCTTTATTATAAAACTTTATCGCGGGATATTATTGTTATTATGATTATACATGGGATGGCATTTGGTTCCTTGTGTGGCGTTTTGTAAAATTGATTTAATCGATAATAATTAAAACAACATTGTTTTCCGGTGTAGAATATTTTAATGACGGTGTAAATTGTTGCTTGGATACCAAAATAAAAAGAATGACGTTGTAGTCGCAAAATCAATAGCGGTGTAGATTGGATATTGTGAAGCAACTCAATATTCGTGAGAGTCATGCGAATTGGTTAAAATTCAATATACATAATTGCACTACCAAATCAAATTATGAAGTATTTCAATGTGATGGTATGAGGGCATTGTTCATTAGATTTGCGACTTATAAGTAAGTCAGGTATATTCGTGTTTGCGAATTGTTAGTCAAACAGGCCAATGGATGTTACAAATTATATGGATGATATCTAATTAACACAGTATTTTGTCAACTCAATATCAAAATTAAAAAACCGTTACGGTAATTGAGATGTTATACTGTTTTTGAACAGTTTTCCCACAATAAGTATAGACCTACAGACTGCAGTCATGTACCGGTACTTGGCGTATCGTTCGATGGCGCCACTTCCATTACAATCGGAATCATCGGTACTTTCCGTCGAATCCGCGGAATGTAAGCTCGGAAGCACACAGCGACATGATATTGGAAATTTACATTGCCCTTCTGAATATTCATATGTTACCAAGCACTCATCTTCGATGATGTGGTGGCTGTACAAAAATATGTCTGTTCGACAATATTCATATATTTGGAGTCACGATGTTGGAAACTTTCCTCTTATTCTTAATATTTTCTTATATTTCGTCATGTTTTACTTTGGCATACATATTTCAATCGGGTCTGGAATATGTGGAATATCTCTACCTGGAATTTACAGGTTTGGCATTGTATAGTGTTGTAACATTTTCGTAAATGAAACACGGTCAAACACGACGGAATTGGAAACATAAAATTTTAGTCACAAACTATCATATATCATTAAACAAATTATCTTTGCTATTTATTAGCGCGCGCCGCGTGTATACTGGTGTCCAAATTTTTGTTTCGGCTGGGCGCTGGAGTTTACGCTGGGGGTTTTGTTTACAGATATTGGGAATTTTTGGGACGGATTTAAAGTCGAACTGCGCGACCAGGAGGCCGAGTCCGGTAAAAGGCGTAATTGGGAATTTCAATTTCGTTTATTGTCCTTTACATTATTATCTCAATAATGTTGAGTTTTGGTTTGTGACAGCCTATGTCAATTACAAATAAAAGAAATGAAAAAGATAATTTGTAAGTCTTATGATATTTCAACATTTATAGACATTTTTCGTTCTGCAGCTTACTGAGGGTTGTGATCGGAGACGGCCGAGTCGGTCGCCGGTTCATTAATTAGGTGTATCTGTATCTGTCTGTATCTGTATCTGTATGTGGTACGTCCTTAGTAACCAAATCTGGCTTTTGCTGGACGGCGGGAGGAGCGCTAGTGATGTTCTCCCAGTGCCGACTTGAATGTTTCTAAGTCGGCAGCGTTGACTGTGGTATCGTCCAGATGGTTCCAGTCAATAACTGTTCTTGGAAAGAAGGAGTTTCCAAATTGATCCGTGTTTGTCCGGATCAGCTCGATAGCACTTTCGTTGTTTACAGTCAGTTTTTCTATGATGTTATCACTGACAAAATCCTCGAACTTTTTTGCTTTCCTCTTTCTCCTTGGTTTATAGTTTGTCAGGTAGTTTTCAGGTTTTATACCCGGGGCCGACCCCTTAACCACCTTATAAATTAACGCTAGTCTCTGCTCTGTTCTTCTTGATTCTAGTGATGGTAATCCTAGATCCTTGAGCATGGTCGTCACGCATCCTTTCTCCCTTGATCGGTAGTCTTGTTTGATAAACCGCGCTGCTCTCCGTTGGACCCTCTCTAGTTTTGTTTTGTCTTTCTCGTAGTATGGGTCCCAGATTGTTGCTGCGTATTCCAGTTGGGGACGGACTAGTGCTAGTGCTACGTATGATGTTTTTCGAAAGTCTATTGGGCAGTGCCTCAGGTTTCGTCGGATGAAGCCCATGGTAGAATTTGACTTCTTTGTGATGGTATCTATGTGGTGCTGCCATGTCATGTCATTTGTGAATTGGACACCGAGGTAGGGGTTGTGATTCACCTCTTGTAGGAATTGTCCCGCTAGTTGGTAGAAGCATTGGGTCTTTTGCTTTAGACTCATGATGTAACATTTGGATGGATTGAAGCGCATTCCCCAATTTATGGCCCACTGTTCTAGGTTACATAGGTCCTGTTGTAGTATTTCATGATCTTTGTAGCTATTTATCTGTCGGTAGAGCAGGCAATCATCTGCGAATAATCGGACTTGTGATGTTACATTGTCCGGTAGGTCGTTGATGTGGCATAGAAACAGGAGCGGTCCTAACACTGTTCCTTGTGGTACCCCTGATAATACCTCTGCCTCTTCAGAGAAATCTCATTCCAGTGCCACTCTCATCTTTCTTTCTTTTAAGAATGACATTAGCCACTTGTGGATCGGGCCCGTGATTCCGTAGTGCTTTAGCTTGACTAGTAGGCTGTCATAAGGCACGGTGTCAAAGGCATTAGAGAAGTCAAGGATTGCCATATCTATTTGCTTCTTCTTGTCAAGTGAATTTAGTATGCCATGTGTAGTCACTGCCAGTTGGGTTTCGCAGGAGTATCCGCTACGGAAGCCATGGTTTAGATTTGTTAGGATGTTGTATTTTTCGAGATGTTGGAGGATGTGGCGGCAGATGAGGTGTTCCAGCATCTTGCAAGGTACTGAGGTTAGGGAGACTGGTCGGTAGTTCTCGGCTAGGTGTCTATCTCCTTTCTTGTAGACCGGTGCTATGTTAGCGCTACGCCAGTCGCTTGGTAATGTACCTGTGTCCAGTGAGAGTTGAAAGATTTGTCTGAAGGCAGGTGCCAGTTGTTTTGCATATTTTTTCAGAATCATGTTGGGTATTCCATCTGGACCGATGCTTTTGAGGGATTCAGTCTCTTCAGGTGCTGGTTGTTATTGTTATTCTGGACCTGGATCTGGATGAATACGTCCATGTAACCAATTTGGTATGATAGGACGGAATTCTGAGTTGGTCATTCGCAAAACCAATATATTTTATATTCTATAATTACAATCATGGGTATATAATATATGATCTTGAGCGCGTTACCATTTCTGACATTGGTTTTCTTGTTAAAACTTGTTAAAGGGGTACTGTACCCCAATTTCACTAAATTCCCGGTGACAATAGCGATCTAATATGAATATTATATTATAAAATAACTAATTTGAGTCGACGATGTCTACTGAAAACGTTCCGGGTAATAGGCTATCGTAAAAGTAAAATTTAATTATTTAATATAAATTCATTTATGGCTGGAGTCATAAAATGGAGAATTATGCCATTACGAGTTACCGTTCTTGAAATCGCATCTGCTGCGTGTCTTTTATCGACGGCCGTTCGCGAACATTATTGAGTTGCAAACAAAACATGTTACCTGCAAAAGAAGGCCCGTTATAACCGATTCGGAAAACAGGGAGAAAGAAACAAGAGTCATAAAGCGTCAAGTATTTTATAGGGAGTGAGATTGTTCGATGGAAGAGATTGAATGCATCAATCGAAGCTGTGAGCAATGAACTTCCGGTTCTTCCTGCGAGCCGCGTCTTCTCCGGTGAAGGTCAAACACATGGCGCGTAGTAGTTTGAAATCGTAATATTTTTGTTTCCAAGATCAATATTTTCTTCGCTAAATTAGGTTTATACGAAACTCATATAACACGAACACAATCTAACTTGAAAGTTATTTCAATGGGAGTAAATAAAAAAATCGCCTATCTTTGTGTACAGTACCCCTTTAAGCGAATCCAATATCTACAGTAACTGTTATCGATAGCACCGAGAGAGGTCAGCGAAGCTATATGAGAGCCTCGACACGAATCGGGTAATACAAACAGCGCGCTGACATACACAAGAAAACCATAGTCAGAAATGGTAACGCCACCAAGATCATATTATTAGCCATAAATATAAATTATAATACAATTATTCTATAAACTAGATTTCAAATTTTATCTGGGAAATTTGCATACTTCTATATTTCAAGTTTTCCCGTTTCTCGTGTTATACATTACTTTCTTCAAACTGTCTTCTTTATTACACAAGCTGATGGGCCCGACTTCGTCCGGGATGTTTCCCATCTGATTTCCGGCGAAAGGCGCGATTTGACCTTCAATTGACTATTTCGAAAGTCAAGGTCAGGTCAGGGTCATGATTTGACCCGTCCAACACACCCCCACCCGGAGAAAAGTACCACTAGGTATCAAATTTCGTCGAAATCCGTCCGTTTTACCCCACTTGACCTTTAATTAACAATTTTGAAGGTCAAGGTAAGGTCGGAGTCATGCTTTGACCCGTCCAAAACACTCCCCCGACAAAAGGACCCATAGGTATCAAATTTCGTCGAAATCCATCCGTTTTACCCGATTTGACCTTTGATTGACCACATTGAAGGTCAAGGTCACGCCGATGTCACGATTTGACCCGTTCAAAACACTCCCCGGACAAAAGTATCCCTAGGTATCAAATTTCGCCGAAATTTGTCCGTTTTACCCAAATTGACCTTGCATTGACAGTTTTAAAGGTCAAGGTCAGGTCGGGCTCACGATTTGACCCGTCCAAAACACTTCCCGGACACAAATACCCATAAGTATCAAATTACGTTGAAATCTATGGAAAGCCGAAGAGGACATGTTAGTTGCTAATTGCGACGCACGACTTGTCGCGGTATTTTAAAGGTGTTTCAAACTAGGAGATAGAAGGATTCTGCGTTTCAAAAGGTGATGAATTATAGTAATTTATTCAAATTTTATGGCATAAATTGTTATTAAAACCGTATATACAATAACAAAAATGAATGACTCGAAAATTAAGTGGGCCTTTAAACAAAGTCACAATTGCAGTTAGGCTCATCTCATACTCGTTTAATCAGCGATATTCTGCTGCGCAGTTTGTTATAGTTCCCAGTATTCATTGAGCGTTATAGCCCCACTGTTATAATTCGCCTTTAGCAGGCGTACTCTTGCCTCAGATTATTGAGATATTAGGTCACACGTAATGACATTAAATCGCATGGAAACATAGCAATTGTGTGGGCTGCTTGGCGTGAATATTTAATGAGAAATAAAGTCATACGTAATGACATTAAACTCAAGAAAACAAAACAAAATCACATTTAATGTTTTAAGTTATTTCCTTCATAAAAAGAATCTTCGTTATAATGAACCCTCCCAATACTTTAGAATATAGAATTAACCTTAAAATAACAAAAACCTTCGGAATACAGAACCTTCGGAATAACGAGCCTTCTGATTGGTGAACCTTCGGAATAGCGAACATTCAGAGAAATTTCGGAATAGTGGACATACTGGATAGTGAACCTTCGTAATAGAGACATGCCCCCAATATTCATATTATATGCCCAGAGTTCAAAGGTATGGGCCCATAAAATCCTAAATTTGGCCCTTAAAATATTGAACTCCAAATTGGAGCCCACACAGAACATCACTTAAGTCAACTGTACCTGTGTCATATCCCAATGCGGGAGGGTCCACAATATACCACAACATTCATATTATATGCCAAGAATTCAAAAGTATGGGCCCACGTAATGACATTAAATCTCAAGAAAACCCGCGAAAACAAAACAAAATCACATTTAATGTTCTAAGTTAAGATATTTCCTCCTGTATCTGTATCGGTATGCGCGCAGGATCAGTTCGGATGTGAGCGCACACTCCGTAAAAAGAATCTTTGTGATAATGAACCCTCTCAAATTAGTCTCAATACTTTAGAATATAGAATTAACCTAAAAATAACAAAAACCTTCGGAATAGAGAACCTTCGGAATAGCGGACCTTCGGGATAGCGAACCTTCATAATAGAAACATGCCCCCACAAGTACACCGGTGACGTAAACACATGTGCTAATCTTTGTTGTACTATCGTGACTCTATCGGTACGATTTATACTCATTACGAAATAACCATAATAATACAGTCGCCCAGTGGATTATCGATCGACCACAGAATATGAAAATCTGCGTACCAAGCAACACCACGGTGTGGCGTAATGAGGCATTCGGCAAACCTCGTCAGATTCCGTCACCGTTTCCCCAGAGGTCACAGGTCGAGGAGTCCAGAATGATGTTTAGTCTGTGCATGGACGTAAATGAGATACATATATATATACATCGCTGGTCTGTGGCGCTGGCATGAAAACAGAAATAGATTGGGAATTTCCAGTATACCAGTCTGAGTCGAGTAAGCGATTCGACGAGGGTGACGATTGCATGTAATAAGCATCCATCCCGTCCGAGAATAGCGACGCTGGGAGAGCATAGGTCACCTTCCACTTGCGGATACTCCAACATGTTCCGAACGCCTTTCGAACGCACCACATTTTATGATTCAAGAAACGAAAAATTATAAATAAATGTATCTAAAAATAGTTATTGTTCGGCTATAAAGCCGAAAATTGATCGGAGATATAGTTATGATTTGATTCCGAGAACTGATGATTACAGACTTTACAAGGTATTGTATTTAAGGGCATGATTAAAGTCAAACTAGTCTTATTTATGTTTCATACCTCGAAAACACGCCACACGATTTCGATGTTCTGTTGGCAGTGTTGCATCAGACAAATGAATCTGAATGCATACTTACAAATTTCCAATTCTGGCACGATAGGACGGGGTTTGATCAGGTATGGGAAATGTGAAATAAATTATCAAAGCTGAATTCGGATAGATCAGTTGGTTTGTTTGCCGACCTCTGACTGAGCTACACAAATCAGTTTACCCTGCTCCCTTGCAAGATAACAAAACAATGTCAATGACTACAGAAATCGGCCACGAAACGAATTCGCTCATGCATGTTAATTACCTGCGTGAATTCTTGAATCACTCGCACGAATATCTAATGCGACCTTATACAGGCGATACGAGAAGTAATGATTAAAACCACTCAAGGGTAATCTCAACTAGGCCTGCTGGCAAGCCTGCAAATTAGCGTCCGGACACGGACATTGTCCGGCAGAAATTGCCCCAATGTCTGGCTCAATATTAATTCTACCTGACATTATGTCCGGTGCCGATAAAACCAATCCCAAACTTGTACAAAAAAATGCATAGTTTCGCGATCGTAGAGAGTAGAAACGACAGATACGCGTGCTGTTTATTTACTGTAGTTATTTTTACGGTTATTATCGACATCGCCCATGTATGAAAGTAGCTAACGCACTATTCAATCGGCACACCTCGCCAGTTTCCGTCGTAAACAATGTCAAGGGCGCGGTGTTCCGAAGGCTTACACTTCTTCTTCACAAGTTCTTGCGGTGTGATTTCAGACAACCTCATCATCCAGACATCCAATCAGAGCGCCTGTTTGATTATGTCAGCTTGTGCATGGGCCAATCAAAATCGTTGTGTGCCAGAGTTTACAGGAAGGACAACTCTAAAACCAAAGAACGTAAGGATATCGTTGCGTACCACGGAGTAGGCAATAACAATAAGTCTGACACCACGAGATACCAAAACTGTTTTAGAGTAGGGTTCATAAAAACTATGTAGATTGGAATTAACCGTCTTCCCTCTTCGGCTAATCGGCTTGTTCTCCTTGTGGGAAATCAACATATTTCCTCCTCTAAAATCTCAGGTTGAGCTGCTCTTTCTCCTTGTTGTTATGATATAATAACATATCTCCACCTATGAAATTAGATGGAAGCTGAATAGTTGGCCCGGGTTGGGAAAACTTTTATGACTGATGTTTATCATATGATTCAAATCTGTACGGAAATAAAAATATGTTTACACTAATTATTAATTTCATAACTTATACATACAATAACAAATTTAACAATCGTTAAGTATTTTTCCTAATTTCCTAATGCTACCCATCGCCAACACGGAAAGATTTGAGGACAACACTAATACCAAAGATGTACAATGAATTAAAAATGGATATCCGACAACAACTTGAAATGGTGGATATGGTCAGCATAACCACGGATCACTGGACATCTCGAGCCAATGAGGCATATATGGCAGTGACAGGTCACTTTCTAACAACAGATTTTCAGTTGCGAGATTTCTGCCTGGATGTTGCCCACATGCCAGAAAGTCACTCTGCCGCAAACATATCGAGAGAACTCATCAACACAATGAATCGATGGACTGGTGAAAACACGAAGACCAAAATATATGTGGTATCTGACAATGCGGCCAACATCCAGGCAGCATGTCGCTTGCTCCCAGATCAATACACTCCATTAATCTGTTTTGCACACACATTGCAACTCGTGATCAAAGATGGCCTGAAAGAATTTAGTGGAGCTCAAAATGTCATCAGCAAATGTCAAAATATTGTGTCCCATTTCCACCACTCCGCAAAGTCGGCATATTTACTATCTGAAATGCAAACAACAATGAAGATGCCTCAGCATAAGCTCAAGACCAGGTCCGAAACACGCTGGAACTCTACATACCATATCAGGGAAGGATCCAGGGCTCTTTTGATACCTGTTACTGGTTTGGGCGCCCAAACTCTGGTGGCCTAAATGTCCCCAAATTGCAAAGGAAATCTTCTATTATAATTCAACAACATGCAATGCAAATAGACAGTTGATATAGAGCCTTTATTTGCTTAATCAACCCTTTCATGACTGGGGCTTCTAGAAATTTTGCAAAAATCCTGTGCCAATGCATTCTCTTATATAAATGAGAGTCTCCCATCTAAGGAGCCATATATATAAGATAATACATTGGCCTTTATCTTGACCTTGTAAGCCAGTGCATTTTCTTATGCGGGATCTTTAATGCTGCACCTATTAAGGGAGGGGGGCGACCCCCTCCCGTACCTACCCCCATCTCGGGATATGCCTTCGGTATATTATGGTCCCAAAACAGGTTTCCCCAAAAAATCCCTGGATCCATCCCTGTACCATATGCTCGAGAGATTAGTTGAACAGAAGAAACCACTGAACGCGGTTATTGCTTCTTTACCAAAAGTCACTAACCTGAACGCGTATGAGTGGAGCACAGCCGAGGAGTATGTTAAGGTTCTCAGACCATTTGATGAGGCAACCACTATTATGTCGGCAACTCGATACGCCACTTTATCGCTTGTAATATGTATATTATATATATAATATGTTCATATATACCCACCAGGGACCACATAGGAGAGTATAAGTAACAATTTAAACAAAACAAACAAGTAAACATACTATTATTTTATTCTTAAAAAATATGTCAGGCACAAAAAATATGATGTCAGGCACAAATGAATTTGTGCCTGACATCATGTCAGGCACTAAATTTCCTGTTATTTGCAGGCTTGCCTGCTGGTGAAAGCTTGTGGGTACAAGCTTTCATCAGTCAGGTTTGCGAGGTCGATATAAGTGATCGACTACGGCAAATACTATGCTACATTTACCCAGAGTTCATTAATCAGTTTAGTTGTTAAACTGTGTCATGAATAAAATATAATTACATGGGTAAAAGAATTTTTGTTTTTTTGTTTGTTATTAAAATCAAGAGCATTTGAATTTATGTACCATTATTTTGTCTTTCCCCTTTATACTTTGTTTTGTAAGGCACCGCCAGATCTGGCCGCAACTCCCAACATTCACAAGACCATAAACACACCTTCTCAAAAGTAATAGCCCTACGACCGCGTTACGACCGCGTTGGAGTAATGTTACAACCGCGTTACTCCAACGCGGTCGTAACGTTACTCCAACACGGTCGAGGTAACCGTCAACGCAATAACGCGGTCGGCATGACCGTCAACGCATCAAACGCGGTCGCGATAACCGTCAACGCAACAAACGAGGTCGAGAGAATAGCTTAGGCCTAACAAAAAAATACGTTTGTTTCCGCTAACGAGCTGAACAAAATTAGGGTAGGTAGGTAGGCTTAACTTTTTTTTTTGGTTAACTTTTTTTTTTCAGTATCTTTAAAAATAACTGTATAATACTTGTCAATAACCGAACTATGCCCTTCTAAGCCCCAATCATGTTAACCCAGATGACAGAGAAACTATAAACTCCAATTCAATCTTACATATGCTTTAATATTTACTGCTGATGGTGGGGGTTCTCACCCTGGAAAATTTGTTGCATTTAGAGCTAATCTAGGGCAGAGTCAGTATTTTGAATTTTACTGAGAGGTCAATTTGATCAAGTTTCTCAAGCATAACTTTGGAATTTTTTTATACCCCTTTACAACAAAAAGGGGGGGGGGGGGGGTATACTGTTTTGCACCCGTCCGTCCGTGTGTCTGTCCGTCCGTCCATCCGTTCATGTCATAACTTGAACAGTAGTACTCGGATCTCAATGAAATTAGGTATGGATGTTCACTACTATGAGGACATTAAAAGAGGGTTCCATCGTTTTGTTCGAATTTCCATTCTATAGATTTATACATCTTTGTTTATCTGGAAATATTGGCTTTTTGGTCCGTCTGGTGTCTGTTCATGTCGTAACTTCAACAGTTGTGCTGGGATCTCAATGAAATTTGGTATGGATGTTCACTACTATGAGGACATTCAATAGAGGGTTCCATTGTTCTGTTCCGCTTTTCCATTCTAGAGTTATTCATCTTTGTTTATCTGGAAATGTTGGCTGTTTGGTCCATCCGACGTCTGTTCTGAGGTCATAACTTGAACAGTAATGCTCGGATCTCAATGAAATTTTGTATGGATGTTCACCACTATGAGGACATTTAATTGTATATTCAACTGTTTTGTTTTGGTTTTTTGTTTTATAGTTATTCATCTTTGTTTACATGAAAATGCTGATTTTTTGGGTCCATCTGTCTGAGTATAGCAATCATAAGTTATAGATATGCCCACATCAGGCGGTATGCGCTAAGAGGGTATGCACCGGACGACAGTCTATCTCTGGTTTTATATGTATGGATTGGAAATGCTTATAAGATATTGTCAGATATCTTTTGGTTCAATGGACTATGACTATCCTGCTTGAAATGAGACTTACCATTATCACTCTAGTTCATATAATAGGCTATTTTATAAAATTCAAGTGAGACACATACATGTACATAATATACTACATGTGGTACAGAAACAATGTCTATTAAGTTAGTAATTACTATTTATAGTACTAATCTCTATGTTAATTTTTCATCTGGTATTATGATATCACACCTGATAACCAGGTTGAATTGATCAAATTGTTAATGTTCCTGTACTGTATTGATTGAAATACTGAAGTCTGAAGGCTGAATCAGGGACCTATCACATATTAGTCCCAGGCTGAATGATAGCAAACCTGAACTCAAACTATTTGAAGTTTTCACAGATGAAAGCTAGATAAAGCCAAACATACTTTACAGTACGGTATGATTCCAACTGTTAAACTTAAATCTTTTTGTAAACTTATATTAATGTTTTGCATCTTGCTATGATATGAATTGGGACCTAAATTGAAAAAAAAATAATTTTGAAATAAATGTTTTGTTTTTGTTTTTGGTCCAATTTTTTTTTTTTTGTTGCAATGGCAATAAAAAGTTTAGGGTCGGGGGTTTAAAATAGGGTCGGTCGGGTTAGCGGAAACAAACGTCTTTTTTTTTTAGGCCTTATCAACTGTAATAATAATTATTGAATAACATTACAAACAAGAATATTCACCACAGGGAATTCAAACTTTCAGACATGAGCTCATTTTATTAAAAAAAATTAAAGAGAGAAAATGAACGACGGCCATCAATGTTAGTTTCATACAATTTTCTGATCGGAAACGGAACGATTGTAATCAATCGAGACGATAACATTTGGTTCACAAAGGAACGTTGCCAATATAATACAATGTTTTTGGCTTGGGTAATGCATGATTTATTGGTGATAATGTTTTACATTTACATTTAGAATTTTTCCCCCCAAAAAAAAACCAAAAACATGTACATGTAATAAATAAATGCAGATCACATTGATCGCGCTGCGCGAATTAATAGAGATGCAATTGACATTTCTAACAAACAAAACATTTGATTTCACGTCGCAATGTACATGTACATGTATTCTTTGAATATTTAATATTCAGCGTCACCTAATACAGGTCGGTAACCTAAACGCCAAGGGTCCGATGTCATTTGAAATCTTCGTGATGGTACACTAAAACACACATGTACATGCACGTGGGTAATCGATGCAAATAATTTAAAATATTAATTATCCATGTGTTGTGCAATTCCTGTGAAACAAACAGCGCTCTGATTTGGTAACCAATGATTTGTCACTTTCACTGACAGACCGCGGATCAGCGAATGATTGACAGCGGTGTCAATGAACTCAAACACAATAGGGGGCATGTCTTCGGTAAATCGCCAGTGTCGATTTTTACAAACAGGAAATGACCTGGGCCTAAAGTTGAAATTGATACCCCGTGACTCAAACAGAATTCTCGATTGAACACACAGTGCTGTAATAACTTCGTCGGTTTTGGTTGGCTATTGGGCAGCGTGCATCACAATTACCACTCGATGAGGTCGTGTTATTTCCATGATGACGAAATAATGAAATCGTATTCAAACGGATTCGAAGAGTTCTTCATGTACGTTTCAGTAATTGTCCGCAGACAGTCCGCTATTGTATATAAAGACAATCATATGATAAATATTAACTTTCTTTTTACCGTAGTATACTACATGTAGTATATAAGTTTAATAATTCAGTTAAATTCTGTTTTTCTTACCAGAATTAAATCACTATAATTCAATTATTTATTTGTCTTCATCAAATATTTGAAAACATATATACATTTGAAGATCCAAGCGCGGTCCCACGCAATCGATATCAAATTAGACAAAATTGTATTTTTTCTAGCATCTCGGGTTGAAATAAATCTTTAATATACATGTAGTCACCATCACAGAAATCGCGAAAACACACACAAATGTCCACCGTTTTACCATCGATCTATATTTACATACAATTATGGTTTTACATTGAAAACTAGTACAAACTATCATAATTTAAACGCTCTTTATTACATACCACGGTTCGGTGGAAATATGGACGCTTTTTATAAGAAGCGATAATTTGAATTTTTGCAAGACTGACAACAAGTGAAAGCCGATATCTGGTCATAAAAACCTCATATGTCAATTATAGAAACCTTTACATGTAGTTCATGGTATGATACATGTACGATAGACAGTGGCAAAAACGGCACACATTCTGCAACATAACCACCGCAAGATAAACGTGCAATATCTTACGGTATGCACATAGGGGTACTGGGACATTTTTTTTTTATCATTTTATTATGACATTAATTAAAAATTAATATAATAAAATAAAAAGTTCCCAGCCCCCTGTGCATTTTATCTTTTGCACATTTATTTACAATATTCTCCGAAATTCGTTATCATTTCTGCTGACAAGTACATCATGAAATATCAGCAATTCAAATCATAAGTCTACACATAATGGCTTACCCATTTGATTTCAAACGTCGATGCCGGACAAAATATATACGGTAAATCTAGAGATGGGCGGTAATCAGTATTTACCATGCAGTATCGGTATCAGCGTAATACCGATTTACCGTACCGAATCAAAACTAACAATACCGACTTTTCGGTATTGACATTATTCATGTGTTGCCAACTTGTGTGTCTTCGTATTGAGTAAAGTTTCTCAGTAAACAGTTTTGATTCGGTACTTTAATTAAAATTAATCTCAGAATTGTACAAATCCATCAGACCATCACAAAGACCGTGACCTTTTATCAGTTTGACAGGCCTTGAGCGAGCAAAAGGAATAAACACTCACAGATGGCTGACCTAGTTACGAGCCTAACAATCAATGCAGTTGTTAGAATAGATACACACTACACAGTGTATCAAAGAAGCAGTGCTGTAACTTATTGCTACATTGTAATGTCGTCAATGCCACACTGACTCAGGTGGTGGCAGTCCGTATAACACGTGGCTTTGGCGACTTCAAAGACATCGACAATGCAAGCGGCATAAACAGAAATAAGGTCCGATTTCATTTATACAGTGAATCAAAATCTACTTTCACTTTCTAAAAATAGAACAGATCCATCAATTGATTAAATTCTAAGATTTATTTCGGCGTTGCGGCTATTGATTAGGATTTGTGAATTGTGATCACTGATTACCACTCACAATTCTATTCACTCGCGAAAATGTGATGAAATTGACACGTATAGATATTGTAGCCATGCAATGATGCAATCTCTTATTCTTTTCAAAAGCGGTGCGACGGCCTGCGTGTAAATGATCAAAGAGATGTCTGAATATCACCTAATTGAATAATTGTGTAGGTCATTGTGTTGCCTCATTTAGCTGTTGTCGCGAATGTAGTAAATCAGTGGGCATATTTTCATGTACATTGTTCAGTTAAAAACTTGAGTTACCACAATTTACCTGGAATTTCTGCTCTGGTTTTGTAATTTAATAGCAATACCGATTACCGTACCGATACTGCGGTAAATCGACGGAAATTTACCGATACCGATACCGAGCTTAAAATTTCAATACCGCCCATCTCTAGGTAATTCAATGTCCCGCTAAAAAAAACACAAACACACCACCACTACCAGATAACTTTTCTGTAACTCCACCCACATTTGAAAATTGATCTTCTAATTGGTTAGATTCACACCCTGAACGGAGACTGACATACTGCTGCGGAGAAACGACAAACATCATGCTTACACTGCGTGTTTTAAATCTATTATAGTTGACGAAGTTAACCGACTACGAAACCAGAATGATAGTTAATAGTGGTTTATTTACTGTTGATAAGCCTATTAGATATATTCTTTGTTCCGTTTGCAACGACATGTACATACATGTACATGTATGTTTACTCTCCAGCAGCCAGCATTTCTATTGCGGACATATACAGTATGGCAATAGATTCGTGCGTAGTGTTTTACTCCATATACATTGGGAAACACGACCGCTCCATGCGATACACTATTACAATGACGTATACAATGTATACATGTATGACAAAGTCTAACACGAGTCAAAAGCTGCAAATAAACTGCCTTTTTTGGAACGAATGCGTAGATATGTGATTTTCGGTGAGTGGTGAAATTACACTAAATTAATCATACATGTAGGTCATCGTAAATAAATCCAAAAAAATTGATCAGTATAAAACCAAATAACGTGACTCATTGTCTGTTTACTTTTCGGCGCGGTGATTGTAATCTCCAACGTGTGTGCGTTGATCCTTAACGCAACGAGTTTAAGTAAACGCGGTCTGCGTTACACTTCAACACAGTCTGCGTTAAACTACAACGCGGTCCGTTGATTTGCAACGCGGTCGTAACGTATCGCCAACGCGTTATCAACGCAAAGACCGCGTTGCGTTGGCGTTATGACCGCGTTACAACCACGTTGATGACCGCGTTAAAAGGGCCACTTATTTTGAGAAGGTCTGTATGTACACCTTCGACAGCTATGTACACCTTCGACGTCGTCGATGGTTCAAATCTGACAAATTATCATTCGGACTTGGTATCGCCATCTGCATTCCAAGTACCAGGGGTCATCACGAATCAACCATCGATGCCATGATCATTGCTCTGACAACGATTCCAGAAGCAAAAGAATCTCAGACAAAAATGAAAAATACGAAATCCGTACCTCCGCTCCTCTCGTATTGTCATGACAAGGGATGACAATACACTTGGCACACCATCGGATCGGGAGCTGTTGTTAAAGTCACATCCACTAAAACTGCCATAAACAGAAAGAATATTATATAATAGACAGATGTTGTTATGCCAATCATAAATATCACATACATGTGCATTGCATGTTATTGTCTAGTCCAAAATTGACTATACATTGGGATATCTTTAGTATCCCATAGATTTTCGACTAGTTATTGTCAGGTTTGTACACAGATAATTTTTTTAATGGCTAATAGATGCAAAACATGTAGACAATTGAGCATAAGCACATATACAAATGAACAATACAGAATGTGACATTCATATAGTATAAATATAAACAATTATAGATATATAAATATATATAAACGTACTGACTCGAGCTCCGACCGCTGGTGGGCTTGAGCGCTCCCGGATTTAGACCACCTGGCGATCGGATTACTGACTTCAGAGCGCTGGACAATGGATTCATCTATAATCCCCGCTGAAGTCAGGCTCGTGCTGAGCTCACTCAACCTGGATCACTGCCTGACCTGAAATTTACACTGGTCAGGCAGCCAGGTTGACTTGTTTTTGACATACCGGGTTTACACAGACATGGTCCTTTTCAGGACCCTCTGCCGGCCATAACCCGGTAGCTGTAGACCACCAGCTACCTGGGGACCGAGAAGAGGAGGCGGAGAAGAAAGAAGACCCCTTCCTGCCAAAGAAGAGATGCGGACAGGTGGAAACAGGGGCGAGCTGAGAGACGCCCAGCTCCCCCCCCAACTTAGCCTCTCAGGATGACGCAGTTGACGATATTACCACCAGACGCAGGGACGCTGATGTCACCCCGGATGTCCCTGCTATCGTCACTGAGGTCAGCGGAGACAGGGACGCTGATACCACCCCGGACGTTCATGCCGCTGACTTCCGTGTGGAGATGGACACTTTAACACCCCTGACACTGGAGTATCACAACATCCCGGTGTCTGCCATCTCCACCACTGACCACCAGCGAACACAGTGACATCAGCCATCTACCAACAGATGTACAAAGACATCATTAAAGGTGCGCGGACTACTATGGTCGATGCTAAGAAAACTTCCAAAGACGTTCGAACTCAACAGCTAGAGGACGCTGAACGACAACGGGCCATGGAGTCGACACAACCTTCAACAACAACAGCAACAACATCAGGAAACTGAAAGACAAAAAAAGGCCAAGACAAAAAAAAAATTATAAGCCTAGATCATTTTCATCACTTCATGTTTATGTATTTCATAACATGTATATCAAATAAACATCAAAAGTGGGTTGTATCCCTGGTTGAATCCCAATAAAAATTTTTTTTAGACATCCCAGCATCCACCCGCTTGATAGTAATAATAATTACTATATGTATACATTTCTACCATCTGCCACACGTGCTTGGAACAGCTTATCGGACTCAGTAAGGGCTTCAGAAACGTTAGCTGAATTTAAACGAAACATCAACACTGGTCGTTATTACCATAGTTATTCTCATAAAGCTCAAGTTTATCATACTAGAATCAGATTGGGATGCAGTAACCTGAACAAAGACCTTGTCACAAATCACCTTGTGGTGGCTTTGAAATTGAATCTGCATATCATTTTCTCTTGAAATGTCCATTATATACTCAAGCAAGAACTGAAATGTTAGCTGATTGCCATCAATTATAATATCACCTGATGTACTACTGTATGGGTCGCCAGAACTCGCTGATGATTTGAACATTAAAATTTTTGATGTGGTACAGAAGTTCGTTATTTGTACTGGGCGTTTCTGCTAACGGGTAAGGTGGTTTAAGCCGAAACTCGCTTATTACTAATAAACTTAATGTAAATGTCTTAAATTATAGTTACTGCGCGTGTTTTAGCCCTACCACCTCGCCCTCTATATTTGAATAATTAGTTATGGTACATACACACTTCGTCACTTATTAAATACTTATTAAATACTTATTAAATACATTAACTAAACAGCTCATTAATGGAATGGAAATAATTCTGATAACCCGCCGTTTTCAAATTCTCTCCAATTGGGTCGTAGCGTTATCAAATTTGTTTTGAATTGAGATTCTTCATTGGCTTGTGACAATAAATGGTGATCAATTTAACATGATACAATCCTCTCTTATTTCTCCGTGACATATCTTATCCTGATGTTAATTGTAAGTTCATCTACCCCTTTTCAACTACTACCTGCAGTCCTGCACTCCCCTTCTCTTTCCTATCCCTTTATCTAGACTTTATTATTCGGACCATACAGAACTAAACCCGTCTGCTATACCCCAATGGTATCTATTGGGGTAACAATGCAGCTTAACAGTTCTGCAGAGGGACAAAATAGTGAATAAACCTAGCTTATTAATAACTACTAAATACGCTTTGTTATGTAAACAAACATAAAAAACGTTACAGAACTGTTTGTTTATAGATAAATACTTGAAACTACTGGATCGTCCAATGAAAATGTTCCATTGTGCTGTGGAAGACGAAGATAAAATTATTGGAGCCATCAACAATCACATTCAAATCACACCAAATTTGATTTTAATTGACCCATTCTACCCATGCCAAATTAGGGTTTTACAACCGACGTATAATGTGTGCGATTCTAATTAAGGAAATGACATAATATTGTGACACTGCGCTTTTTGCAAGAAACTAAATGAAGCTGTGCAAGATGGCAGTCTTTTATGTGAAGTTAATTTTTTCACAGTTTATCATATCTGAAATATTCAATATAATGACATATATCTCAGAGAAGTAATTTAATGTCATTTGAGGTAACCAGCACAAAAACTTCAAAAAGGTCTAGACAACGCCGTTTGTAAGCTCATATCTGATTGGCTGCATTTATGCCCGGCTTTGCAGCACTCATAATTGGCTACGACAATCAGCAAGCCGAAACAATTTTCTGAAGCAAACTGGGCCATGGCAAAGGGTTGCCTTAGCAGATTACCAGAGACAAACAATCTGAATTAAGAGGGCTGGCTTTGTGATACGTTCTTAATGAAATTTGAAAGAAAAATGCATCTGTTAGAATGTACTGGAACACACATAAACAACCATGACCTAAACTACATGTGTTTCAGTGAGGTCTCTCAGTTACCAGTGTTGAAACCTGAATTTACTTTTTATTATGATATACCAGTCGCCAGGTAATCAGCAGCACAAAAGTTGGACATAGTTTGTATTCATCCCATCCATTTCACACAATTCCATTGATTTCGAGATTGTGGCCCCTCGTGCTTCTGTACATTGTATTTTCTTGACGGTGTTCCCTTGACATTTCACAAACAGTCGCTTAAGCCGTGGTGAGTCATTGAGTTTATTGTTTCTTTGTAGACGTGACAGTGGTACCCAAGTACCCAAGAAAGTAAATTCCTAATGCACTTTTTCGTGCTAGTGTCCAAAATTGACAGAGGCATGTAAATCATATTAAAAATTTAGCTCAATTGGGCTATTATAGGCGAAACAAGCTATATAGCTAATTTTGAATGTGTGCCCAACCTGGTAACAGAGGTAGTGGAACAATTTGTGTCACCATATGAGTTTTTACCTTCTGTATTTACGATGGTTTTTATAGTTTGAAGTAAAATTTTTCGATGGGATGTATTAGCGTTACGTTCAAATATAAAGTGATGTATAGATACTGGGATGTCACATATACACAGCTATACTTAACCCTTTACCCAACAAACCGGCCAAAACCGGCCAAATAAAGCTTCAACAGCCTAAAATATCTTCGGTCTGTCTCAATAGAACCATACAAATATGGATATCATTGAAACCGGCTCCTTGACCACATTGTGATAGTTACAGTTAGCCCTGTGCCAATGCATTCTCTTATATATGCGAGTCGACCATAGGTCGCCTCGCATATATAAGAGAATGCATTGGCCTAAAAAAATCTTTTTTTAACACTTTTTACCATTTTTTCTTACATTCTTTAACAATTTTATAATTTTTAATGTGTTAAGCCAATGCATTCTCTTATATATGCGAGGCGACCTATGGTCGACTCGCATATATAAGAGAATGCATTGGCACAGGAGCGTTCTGTTGGGTAAAGGGTTAAAGTAATTGACCACCTCTAATATGGTGTCACCCCGGTAACACTGCAGAATGGCAAGTACACTGCAGTGAGTGGACAAAATCCTCCCTCCCACACTGATTTGAAAAAAACAAATTGCCTGAGAAACAATGAATTAATTGACATTTTATATTGTTATGTATTATTATGCTCTGAAATCATTGTCATTTTGTATTATGTTATATGAAATAATGTTTTTGAATTTTGGCTAACTTCATTATTAACCAGATACTGACAGTGATTATTGTTAAAAGTTTGTTATCTTGTTTACGTATTTTCACAGCTTAGGTTTTTTAAGGGAATTTCGACACTTGGCAGTAAGTTTATAAAGTGAATTAATCTTAATTGCTTTATTCAATCAGTGAGTCTTTTCTTATTTAATTAGCATGTTTTACTTGTCACTTTGACTCTGTCTGAGTGGTTAATTCAGCTTGGCATTTCTCACCTCCAATGGTACATGTATATCATATCCTTCAGCTATAAACTTAAAAAAGATTTTCAAGACTAGTCAATACTTTGTACCACATTATTAGGGTTATCAGTGAGTGGCCATAGCAATTGGGAAAGATATACTTAAACGACCCAAACCAGATATTAAAGATCACATTTGTAAAGATAATATTTTCATTTTGTTAGAAAAATTCTAAACACAGAAAAAATCTGATAGATAAAATGGATATAGAATGCAACTTTTTCAAAGACTTCTTTGTCCAGGAACACCTCGTGATACAAGACATACATGTAGTTTTATCAAACAGTCAGTGAATATCAGGTTATCTAATAATTCCTGAATTAAAATACTATTATGAATTTAAACCTGTTTGTTATTTTGAGTATTTATACCTGTATGTCATTGTCAGTATTATGTTACATTTTATGACAAACATCACTTGATAGTGGTCTGTCAATAAAGTATTCATTCAATCATTCAACTAACATCTGTTGCTTCAATATGTTCAATTTGTCTCAATAGAGTGTATTAGTGACGAATATAGGTCATATCACCACAGCCCGGATAAGAGTGCCATCTTTTGATATTTTGTACATATGTACATGAATGTGTGCTTCGATTCTAGTCCTGGAAACTGACCTTTTGAGCTTTATTTCTGATAACCAGACATGGTTTTTCAGACATGTCACTAAGTCAGTTTGTCTAAATTATAGTGAGAAAAAGTTGTCATATGTATACAAATGCATACATTTTTGTGAACCTAAGATATAATGTCACTGGTTTAAGGCAAAATTGGAACTCCATGTCCAAGATGGCTGCCAAAATGGCCACCAGAACTGGAAAATTTGATGTTTTTTTCACTAACATATTTAAGATCAGTTTCTTCTATTTGGAATTGGTTTAGAAATGTGACTCTGTATTTTATTGTTCATGTTAATTGATCAGTTTCCCTGACTAACATTGAGGCACACATACATATATACAAAAGATGGCACTTTTGTCCAGGCTATCATGATAAAATCGCTAATACCCTCTCCTATCTTGGAAATCCCGATTTCCAAATAAACATTATTCTTCTATATTGGACTCATTTCTTTTGTGACATTGGACATCTTCAGATTTCAGCATTACATCTATAAAATTTCCTCCCCGTGATATTACAGCAGGGTTGTCAATAGGTACTGGTACCGGTACCAGAACCGGCGGTAATCAGGAATTAAATCGGTACCGGTTCTGATGTCGAGTACCGACGGTTCTCGTTACTGATTGTTGATTTCTATTAATATACATCTTAACAAATATAAAGGGTTAATTAAGCAGCTCAACATCGCGCCAAACACAACTGCGATTGGTCATCGCGATATCGTTAGCACATTCAAACATAAAAGTCATAGTATGCCGCACTATGACAACTTGTCACTAAATTGACAGAATGCATGCATTGTGTAGGCGCTTGTGATAACTGTATTTCTTGGATGCGGATGGAATGCCGCCGGATGCAATTCTGCACGTGCCGTTTCGCGGTATCAATTTGAGAGGAGTCTGTTGGACACCGACAAGGTCACAAGGCTCAGAAGTGCCAAACACCCAAATTACCATCGATGGTTATATATGATGACATGGATGTTGACACTTTAGAAGTTAGAACTCGAATGACAGGATATTTGTGAGTTGTGACTTGTGAGTCGTGACATGGAGGCATGGGCAACCAGGGCAGAGTTACCAGAGTATTATGACGTAATGATTCTTGAGTGACATCTATTGAGTTTTATTTTCCCTTGTTTTAACTTTTATTGTGATATAAAGTTAATCTCACAAACACAGAGTGTATTTGACTATTTTCTCTCTAAATATATTTCAAATTTTCGAACTAGCCAACTACAACTAGGCTTACTGGAAAAGAATTTGGTTTCATTGGGTGACATCATTTATGAAATTACAACATGTGAGTAATATGGCCCATTAGTGAGTTCTCTAATTAATTACCACACAAATAAAATGGTGTACCGGGTATCCATATAAGTCTACAATGTTAGCAGACCCAGTAGTCGAACATACATGTCTACATTCGTTCCACTCTATATTCCCCGTCTTTTAAAAAATCCTCCCTTTGAGACCTTCCGAAAACCGCCGCAGACAACAACTTAATCGTAAATGTCGTTGCGATTTTTATTTTCGTTGTTTGACTAAACCTCGAACTTAACGATAATTGATGATGGAACCCCACTAAACAAAAGTTATTTGCCATATAAAAGTCCACTCAATGAGTACCGATACCGACCCGGTTTGCGGTACTGAACATCAGTACGGAACCGGTACCGAAAGTTGTGGTACCGTCGGTACTTTGACAACCCTGTATTACAGTTACTAATTTCCTCCCTGTGATACATACTTGTATTCAGGCCTCATAATTGTCTATGGCAATCAGCAATGCCAAAGCCATTTGCTGGAGCAAACTGGGCCAAGGCAAGGGTTGCTGTAGGAGATTGCCGAAGCCAACAATGTGAATTGAGAGGACTGATGTAATGCAAGGGAGTTAACTCTATTTTTTAGCACTCTGTTATTCACATGTTTGAGTCTTGATTACTGACGTTCGCATGAGCCTCTCAGTCTATAGCCAGCCTTCGTATGCTAGTCTGGAATCATGGAAAGTTTTGGAATTTTAAAATCTCATTTCCATGCCTGTAAAATGTGTGGAAAAAGGCACCTTTTTTCACCTCTAATATTGGTCTCTATGGAAAAGTTAAGAAAAATCTCTCCTCTTCCGCCGCCTGTCTTGAAAAGTTATGGAATTACAAAATTACATGTATCCTTGAATTACTTTATTAAGTGTGTAGGTAAAATTAAAATTTAGTAGATTGCAGTCGAAAAAAATGAGGCAGAGTAAGGTTCCTCTTTTATGAGTGCCAATTTACATGTACTTCCAAAATAACAAAGCTTTTATCCATGTTTTTTTTTAGCACAGGTTATAACTTCTTCCGGTGATATAAATACTAATTTAACTGATACTGAAGCCAAGACAAGCTGTGAGGAGAAGTTAGATTCATGTCACATTAATTTGAAGTCCCACCTTGCCAAGTCTGGAAAGGTCATGGAATTTCATTGCCCCAAGGTCATGGAAAAATGCAGAAAATCGTGGTAAAGTTTTTGGAAAAGTTGATAGGTGTACGAACGATGATAGCTATGAAACAGAAGACTGAGAGAAAGCTGTAGAAACTTGCTTGACATTGGAAATACATGTATAGTAAAACCTCTACAAACCAAACACCCTTTGGACTGATCTTTTTGTTAAGTTTAGAGAGGATTTCAATTTATAGAAAAGTCTGCCATGATCAAGAAACTTTCAGCCACCATTACAAAGAGTGGTCAAGACATAAATTAATGAATTTAATAAACAACACAATAAAAATAAAATATTTAAAAATATTTATATAAAACTAACGATCGAAATATATAGATGACAAAATTAAAAGACATAATTTATGATGTTCTTGTCTTATTTTTAATTTGTATGTCGATGAGGAATGTCACTGGAAATGATTTTTAATTCATAATATAAATTTTTTTTAAATGTTTTTCAGTCTTTAATGAAATGCTGACCAACTTGTTCCATGCACATGGACTATTCTGTGCAGAACATCCATGGGAGGTCATACTTGCAACGGTGACTTTTGCGATATGCTTTGTGTCCATGTACATGGTCACTGGAGGGAAAGTGTGTGGCTTGGACTTTGTCTGCCTACGTAATGAGGTAATGTATAGGGAAAGTATGTGGCTTGGACTTTGTCTGCCCAATTAATGAGGTAATGTACATGTATTGGGAAAGTAATTCAAAGTATGTGGAATGGACTTTGTCTGCCTCCGTAATGAGGTTATGAATAGAGAAAGTATGTGTTTTGGTAACGTGCATGAACGTTTATTAAATTTCGGATGATTTTCCACCCTGCACGAGGCTTAGTCCAGTCTGCACATTTATTATGCCCCCGACTTGAAGTCGGCGGGTATATACAATGTACATGTAGTCGACGTCTCCGTCCGTACAGCCGTCCGTACAAATATTTTGCATTATTGTTCAGCAACCGCTGGGCAGATTTAGCTGATATTTGGTATGGTGATAGAGCAGCATGGGGGAACAGCTACATGCATAGCGCGGGTTTCGTCCACCCATTTTCACCAGAGTTATGGCCCTTTTTTTACTTAGAAAATTCAATTTTGTCCGTCGGTACAAACATTTTGCATTATTGTTCAGCAATCGCTAGGCAGATTTAGCTGATATTTGGTATGGTGATAGAGCAGCATGGGAGAACAGCTACATGCATAGCGCGGGTTTTGTCCACCCATTTTCACCAGAGTTATGGCCCTTTTTTTACTTAGAAAATTCAATTTTTCTCTTGTTTTTTTGGGTTTCCAGATGATAGCGTGAGCACGTGGTACGATTGCAAATCCCGTATTTTTGTGGATCAGTTATATGAAAATACATGTCAAGTGCGAATTTGGGTATGATCTCATTATTTTTGCCAGAGTTATGGCCCTTTTTTCAACTTAGAAAATTTGAATTTTCGATTGTTTTTGGGTTTCCGGATCGCTTGTTTTTGGGTTTCTGGAATTTCTAGAAGTGATGATTGTACGAACTTCTTTTGGAATGGTCATATAGACCTCCTCGCATATCCGCAGTTTCGTCCATGCTTAATCCGAATTGCTACAGTCGGGGGCAAATGCCACGCGACAGCGTACCTCTTGTTAATTTTGTGTATTATAATACAAGTTAGTAATTTTGGAAGCTAGGTTTCCCCCCCCCCCCCCCCCCCCCCCCCCCCCACAAATCTTGTTCAAGTTCTTTATAAAATCCCGTAAGCGTCAATATACTAATAATATTGTTGACCGGGAGTCTAGGCTCCTGCGAATATTCGATATTCGATTCGAATTCGAGTCGAAATTGCCAACTCGAAATTTCGAATATACTATGACGGAAAAGTAGGCTGTTGATGGACAAGTACACATATCGATCTTAGCTGTTTGTGGCATTTAATTCCAGAAAATTATGTATATATGCACATTATAATTCTTATTGCACATACACTGTAGCCAACAATTAGCCACGATAGGACGCCTAAATACGTCTGAATTATATAGCTTTAAAATGGTAGCAAAAGCTAGCAGATAGCCAATGGTCCGACGACGCGGTAAATTATAATAGCCTTGAGACTGGGCTACCGATAGCGTTATCCATCGTCTATTCGATTCCGCGTTATGTAATATGGGTGAGAATGTAAACAACACATGTTCCTGGTGTCGAAAAGTGCATTTTGAAGTTGACTTTCAGTTTCGGAGTTTTCTTTTACAATGGACAAAATGTCTTCCATCATTCATGTTTATTTTAAACATGATAAAGCTGCAGGCACGTGTGATGAATGCAACATGCATGGTGTATAAATCGCAAGCATCTGGGACAATGACCCATCTATGGAATCATCTGTTCAAGAAGCATCAACCAATACATGAAGAGGCTACACTGCGACTGTTGATGCGTCTTCAAGTTTATAACAACGGGTGTTTCCGAATGCCGATTTGCATTTTTGCATGTACATGCAAACTGTAGAAATTTCGTGTGATTTTAGTTTGATAATCCGTTTAGTGGTAATATATTAATCGTTGTGATGGGTGCATGGACGTTTTAATCTGCTTTGTTTTCTTGACAATTATAAATTGAAGTTAATACTATATCAAACGACGGTTTATCGCCACATAAGTTCTGATGGAACTTCATGCATGTAGTTCATAGAACGTTTCACAAATAATCTAATCGTTGACAAAACATACCTAATGGAGAATGCAACACACAGATATGATTCGATACTCGATTCGATTTCGTGAATTCGATTCGATATTCGATTCGATCAAAATAACCAATTCGCAGGACCCTACGGGAGTCGCATGTTTGAGACTTGAAACACCGGTGAGAACATGGATTTAAAATCCGTGCGGCTTAATTATGTATAAATATATCTATATTATTTGTATCCAGCATATATATATACTAAGGTAAATAATTTTAGAGCTTGTCTGTGAAAACAAACATGATTATTTTAGCGTTAACAGGTTTTAAAACAGCCACTTTCAGATCTACAAAACATGGCTTTTCCAGCTACATGTAGCTATTAATAGAACCTGTTCCGACAATTGAAATGATTTCTGCTGTTGATGTACGCATGAAACTTGATTGAATTGTGTTGTAAACTTGTTATATACATGGCGCATACCAAATAATTTTACACAGTACTTGTAGGCTTATTAATATAGGCTACACAAGTACACTTGTGCTCACTTCTAAGATACACAGCCATCAGCCAACACGTCTTTTGTAAGTAGGTCAAGTTAATTGTGCATATACAATTCATCTGAGACTTCTGAATTTTGAATGCCTATCAAGTGATGTGAATGTTTGATGACAGGGTCGTATAACTACATGGGAATAAGTGGCAACCTGGGGTGTCTCTTGGGTCAATGCTTCAGTAATTAATTTGATATAAAGACATGCTCGTCTTTGCTGAATTTCTTGACTGGACATGTGACGAACTTATGATATATGGATGCTCTACCAGTATATACGATCCTTGATTCGCTGCACTTAGCTTACCCATGGAGTATCGTTGGTATTTACTATTCTCTTATATACCGGTATGTGAGGCTACCTATGGGAGACTTCCATATACAAGAGAATGCAATTGGATTTTCGCAAATTTTCAGTAAGCTCCAGTCATTGAAGGGTTAAATTTTTACTTGTCACAGTGTACAGGTAGAGTTATTTTCTACTGGTCACCTGATAATTTTCCCTGTGTACACCCTATTATTGTCCCTACCCCCAATAGTACTTAATCCTATAGAAAGGTATCCAACTTGGCCTGGCCTAATGTGTTATCATTTTTACAAAGTCCAAAATACACAAAAATAATTTTTGTCACATAAATGCCTCATATATAGGTTGAAAGATATGTTATTACTCTTCAATTTGATGTATCCCCTGTAAAAATAGGTTAAGAAAAACTCCGGTTATGAGCACAGGTCTGACGCAAACCGGCTGTAAAATTTCACTCTTTCGAGATGGTGTCCGCTAAACTGGATCAAAGAGTCTGGTTTTAACACCGACTTTAGCTTAAAAAAACACGTTCAAGTAGTAAGTAGAATATATATATTATACATCATTAGAAGCAGAATTTTACAGCTGGTTTGTGTCAGACCTGTGCTCATAAGCAGAGTTTTTCTTAACCAATTATTTTAAAAATGTTAACACATTAGGCCGGGCCAAGTTGGATACCTATCTATAGGATTAAGTACTATTGGGGGGGGGGTAAATTTTTGTTCTGGGGACCTGTGCCTATTATATGAGATAACATGTATTTAAGGAGTTGACATGTTTTTATGTTTACCCATACCATGTATGGTAAACATAGTGTCGTTGTCCGGATTGACCACTCGTCGTTCGTCCGTCCGTCCGTCCGTCCATCTGTCCGTCCGTCTGTCCGTCCGTAGACACTTTACGTGTAATGCGATAACTCAAACATTTTCTACCTGATCAAAACCAAATTTTGTATATGGGGTTTTCAGCCCAAAATACAGATCGAGTTCGAATATGGGTTTGATCCAACTTTTTTTTACAGAGTTATGTCCCTTTTTCGACTTAGAATTCACGCATTCTGCCATAACTCAAACATTTTTTATCTGATCGGAACCAAATTTGGTATGTGAGTTTCTCGGCCCAAAATACAGACCGAGTTCGAATATGGGTTTGATCCGAGTTTATTTTACAGAGTTATGGCCCTTTTTCGACTTATAATTCATGAATTCTGCCATAACTCAAACATTTTTTATCTGATTGGAACCAAATTTGGTATATGAGTTTCTCAGACCAAGATACAGATTGAGTTCGAATATGGGTTTGATCGGATGTTTTTTAATGGAGTTATGGTCCTTTGACATATAGTTCACACATACTTCGATAAAGCAACCATTTTTCATCTGATAGGAGCCAAATTTGGTATATGAGTTTCTCAACTCAAAATACAGAACGAGTTTGAATATGGGTTAGATCCAATTTGTTATAACAGAGATATGGCCCTTTTTCAACTAAGAATTATCCAATTATAACCCAAGTAACTTACAATTAATGAATACCTCAGCCTCACAGCTTCTCTGTGAGAGAGATAAAAAGACATGGTTTATTGAGAGTTATTTATAGCCCTCATATGTTAGCTCTCTATAAGAGACACAAATTAGTGAATTATTGGATAAATTGATTTTGCTATCTTATTAACCACAACTTAGCCATGAAAATATATTTAACTAGACCAATGGAGCTCTCCAAGTCCTTGGATATTGGGACTACATTGGATCAAACAGGGCAGAGATAGGTGATTTAACCCCTTTTACCCATTCCATGTCTTTTAACCTTTTCCATTAAATAAATAATTATATTATTTTGATATCTCACATGGCAATTTGCAACAACATGAATAGAACTGCTTACACTATGATAGTGGTGACAGGCTCTAGAGTTTAGATGTTATATTAACCCTTCTATATTGACTCATACATTTCAATAATTTGTGTTATTACTGGTTATTATGTACATTTGTCATATACTACTTTAGATCATAACAGTATACTCTATAATTCAACATTAAAAGATTATGATTCTGATTATAACAATTTACTATCGCCAAGGGATGGGTTAAACATCTGCCGATCGTGATCGGCCTCTCGTTATTCTATATCAGTATTTTTCTAATCTACATGTATTTGTGAATTTTGAAATACTGGTATAACTCAATGTATCTGTCAAAATATGGCAATTAACCCTTTCATGACGGGAGCTGCTTTGGTGCAACATTAAAGATAGTGTGCCAATGCATTCTCTTATATATGCGAGTCTCCCATAGAGAGCCTTGCATTTATAAGAGAATGCACTGGCTTACAAGGTCAAGGTAAATCAAGGTAAATATTATTAGGCCAACATATACTCTTATGTATGCGAGTCTCCCATAGGGTACCCCAGATATATAAGAGAATGCACTGGCTTACAAGGTCAAGGTAAATATTATTAGTCCAACATATACTCTTATATATGCGAGGCTCCCTATGGGAGACTTGAATATATAAGAGAATATATTGGCACAGGGTTTTCGCAAATTTTCAGGAAGCTCCAGTCATGAAAGGGTTAAAAGATCTCACCCAATAGATCCTTCTCATAAATAAATAAATAGAATTTTAGGGATTTAGGTGGGCAACAGTAGATAAATTCACAACAAATTGGATCTGAAATTTCAAGCTCTAACTTAGAGATGTCTCAAACTGACAAAAGTAGATATTATTCTACATTCTAACTGAAGCATATAGTGATGCCCTAAGTAATCGACTCCTTAACCACAGCAGAATTATGGGTAACTTTTCAGGACTTAGTCGGAAATATGGCTTGTTGCCATTCATCGGAAAGCTCTGGGGGAAATATGGCTTGTTGCCATTCATCAGAAAGCTCTCCCCGAGAGCTTTCCAATGAATGGCAACAAGCCATATTTCCGACTAAATCCTGAAAAGTTACCCATAATTCTGCTGTGGTTAAGGAGTCGATTACTTAGGGCATTACTGTAGATATTATTCTACATTCTAACTTAAGCATATAGATTAGGGCCACATGTTAATGGTCACACATGTCTTAAGGATCTACTTGTCACCCAGAAACAGTTATCTGTCAGTGACAAGTGTACATTTCAAGCATTGATAATGTTTTCATATGTTCCTCGCCATAAATTTTCTGTGCATTGGGCCTTCATATGAAATTACCTTGTTTTTTATTTTAAAATTTGCCATTTTTATCTGCCTGTTTAAAAAAAAGGAAGTATTATGTTTTTGATCCATCCGTTCATATAAATAGTTTCTGGATGATAACCTTAGTTCTGAAATTTGGTTCACTACCACAAAATACAGGGGTCCGGCTGCCAACTTTTGCACGAGTTATGACCCTTTGTTGACATTTTGGCACGATTTTCATTTCCGGATGATACATGTAACTTTAGCTAATGTTAATTGAATGGGATGACATTTGGTATGCACTTTCTACAACCATAAAATACAGTTCATGTTCAATTTTCGGTTCTGTCTTCCAATTTTTACTAGTACCTGAGTTACGGACCTTGTTCAACTTGAAATTAAGGTTTTCTTGGTTTCCTGTTGATAACTGCCCTCAGGTTTGGTTGATCATCACCAAATTTGTATAAATATGTGACTGCTTTGACTCAAATTACATGTGTTGTTTTAACTGGGGATTTGTCTAATGATTTTTATCACGCCCTGTTTCACTAAGATTTTGAATTTTATTGGTTTTCGGCTTTTAAAGTGATGTGAAACAGAGAATAATCTTGCTAAAAGAAGTTATATTATACAAATATTATATCCAAATTGGCAACACACATCGACATTCTTATATATTAAATAAATGTAGCGACTCTCGATGGTGAAATCGTTTGCATTAGTTTATCGCCAGTAGATGCATCCCGAATCGAGAGGTAAATATTTACAATTGAGCGTAGTTCAGACGATATTTTCTATGGAGTGTTATGGTCGATTTGATTGAGATTTTCGGTGATGTTAGTAGAATGCTACATTCCACCAGTTGAATACTAACTTATCAGTTTCACGCACCCGAATAAGTCCATAATATGTCTTTAACTCAAAGTTAAGGAATCTTTCTGAAATGCATTTTGAAACAAGCCAATGGGCCTATTATGCCACTGCAGTGCTGCTCTTGTTATTCAAGCTGACCGTGTTTATTTGTTTTGCAGCAATTGAAGAGTTCTGATATAATCTTGCTCACAGTAACACGATGTCTCGCTGTTTGCTATATCTACATACAGTTCCGCAATCTCAAGAAATTGGAGTCGAAATACCTGCTGAGTAAGTTTATTTAAAGCCTTTGATAACTGAATTTATATTCGTTGATGAGAACTTCACTTGAAGAATAACCGATAAAATAAGTTCAGACCAACAATTTTTCTTAGCGCCCATTCCCGATACTTGTATCATGCCTGTTATCTTCCAAATATCCCAATCTTTAATGCTGCTGTCCCTTTGTAGCCCCATAAAGTATACAAAAAAGGCAGGATATCCAGTTACAAAATTGATTGTGACTTGAATACAATGTATAGAATGTATTGTGATTATGTAGCGTATTGTGACCTCAGTATCTTGATATGTATCATATCATGAAACTGGTGTTTCGTCACATTCCTACTACAGACAAGTGAGAATCTCAACCATCATTGATGGTGTTATAGGCCTTGGCATATATGTCCAATTTGATTACATCATTGTACCATATTTTTCTTTGGGTCAATCTGACACAATTTGATGATTGCATTTATTACTTAACACACAACTTTCTTTTCAGGAATCTCTGGCATTTTCACACTCACGTCCAGCATAATATTTAGTATCGCTGTATTGAATCTACTCGGAAGTGACCTGACTGGACTAAAGTAAGTACTAATTATTATCATATTTTGATTATAATTGTCCCAAATTGCTTACGAATATCTTCAATTTTGGCAAGAAATATATGTTACGTAAAATTATGGTGTTTGGTCCACCCACTTTATTCAAATCACAACTTCAGTTATTTCTAATTAAAAAATAAAATTTACTTATTTCTAAAACAATATGTAAGTTGCCTTTTATTCTCTATTTCTATATCAGACAATAAATTGGAAGTCAAATTTGAGTGAGAGAATTTACCATATTATTGACTATCAGGACTGATCAGGACATGAAATTTGTGCTGAATATAAATATTATTATTTTTCAGCGAAGCTTTACCATGTTTCCTGTTGATGGCAGATCTGTCAAAATCCAGTTTACTCGCCAAGTACGCCTTGAAGTCAGAGTCACTTGCCGAACTGAAGAGAAATATTGGTATTGGCATGTCTAACATCGGACCAGAGTTAACACTGGATGCCATTGTCGGGACACTGGTCATAGGAATAGGAACTACATCAGGTTAGAAACCGCGTTCACACTGAATTTGGGAAAAATAGCCGATAGATTGCACATTGGACTTGTATGACATGAGTGACAATAGAAGTTTGCACAGATGGAAACATAAACACTATAAATTAGGATTAGCAAGGTAACACATGTCAGCATAAATGTGCACCGATTTGCCTACATGGGTCTTATTTTGAAACCACAATTTGCACAAAGCAGTGAAGTATTGTAACTTGAGTAAGAAAGGATCCTGTTCTAGTGGCTAATCATCATAGTTTTGATAAGTGCAAGCATGTGTTACATTCAAGCCTGAGAATATGGTGGCTGTCATTTGCAAAATGAGGTCCCCAGAGGGTGAATTTAGAGATCACTAAAATCACCCTCTGGGGACCTCAATCTGCTTAGGCCTCATCTTCTCTGGAAAGTTTCTTTATTATCAGATTTCTATAGAAACTTCTTCACAGATTGTGCACACAAAGGGGCCGTCATTCAATAAAGGTTCTGTCGAAAATGTGTGCAAAGTGCACACAGGGGCCGCAGGCTCTCTGTAACGCAGAAAGAGGTGTGTATAAATAAGTTTTGGGAGCCTTTATCAGCTAGTTGAGCAGTAATTAAGGTGAGAGTCACTGATCGCGTACTTTATAAATCTTTGGCGCAACCTGTTTTTCATTCGCAGCATTTTCATTTTAGGTAACCGCCAGACAAACTGAGCAGTCATCCGCCTCAAATCTGCAGGCCTGACATAACCTGTTTTACTATGTGGTTATTTCTGTTCCAGGTGTAACCTGATTTACTATGTGGTTATTTCTGTTCCAGGTGTAACCTGATTTACTATGTGGTTATTTCTGTTCCAGGTGTAACCTGACTTACTATGTGATTATATCTGTTCCAGGTGTAACCTGATTTACTATGTGATTATTTCTGTTCCAGGTGTAACCTGATTTACTATGTGGTTATTTTTTTACTGTTCCAGGTGTAACCTGATTTACTATGTGATTATATCTGTTCCAGGTGTAACCTGATTTACTATGTGATTATTTCTGTTCCAGGTGTAACCTGATTTACTATGTGGTTATTTCTGTTCCAGGTGTGAGACAACTTGAGACCATGTGCTGCTTCTTCTGTCTCTCGATATTGGCAAATTACGTGGCATTTATAACTTTCTACCCAGCATGCCTCACTCTCATCTTGGAGGTAAGATAGACCAACCTGAAGTTTTATAGCTCACTGGGATATAACAACAATTTTGGTGACAGCAGCTTTACGACAACATCATCAAATAAAAAAAAAATCTGTTTATATTTTGGATAAATTTATTGAGGGTTGTGAAAATGCACATATTTAACCCTTTCTATACTAAATGCTCATTAAAGAGTAGAACCATTAGGAAATGTTCCGATAATAAGTTTAAAAAATGGCATATGTCATTTGTTGAAATTATTATCTGAACATTCCCACCAATGAAAATGAATCCTTCTGCACTTGTAATACCTTTTTGCCTGTCTGGGCTCTGCTTTTATTCCTCTGAACATCCCTACCGATGAATAATAGACCACTCCAAATGAATACTTTTATAACTGGTTTGGAGAATACATTTAGTGCAGAAAGGGTTAACCCTTTACCCAACAAACTGGCCAGAACCGGCCAAATAAAGCTTCAACAGCCTAAAATATCTTCGGTCTGTCTCAATAGAACCATACAAATATGGATATCATTGGAACCGGCTCCTTGACCACATTGTGATAGTTACAGTTATGCCCTGTGCCAATGCATTCTCTTATATATGCGAGTCGACCATATGTCGCCTCGCATATATAAGAGAATGCATTGGCCTAAAAAAAATATTTTTTTAACATTTTTTCTTACATTCTTTAACAATTTTATAATTTTTAATGTGTTAAGCCAATGCATTCTCTAATATATGCGAGGCGACCTATGGTCGACTCGCATATATAAGAGAATGCATTGG
Source organism: Siphonodentalium dalli (assembly GCA_032622095.1). Taxonomy (NCBI): domain Eukaryota; kingdom Metazoa; phylum Mollusca; class Scaphopoda; order Gadilida; family Siphonodentaliidae; genus Siphonodentalium; species Siphonodentalium dalli. The sequence goes on from CP136063.1 coordinate 232,820,738, forward strand.
CACAGGGCCCTTCTGTTGGGTAAAGGGTTAATTGATATCCTTGTCAACACAGAAGTGGCAAGGACAAGTTTGTGTCTACAATGTGTGGCCAATGACATTTCACACATTCTCCTTTCTATTGATAGCAAACTTGGATGAAGTGTGTCTGACATCTGCAGAATGAGGTCCCCAGAGGGTGAATTTAGTGACGCTATCCTGCACAGTGGGCTAGCATCATCAAATTCATTCTCTGGGAACCTCATTCTGCTTAGGCCTCAACTGCTATCAGAGACTCTTATATATGAGAGTCTCCCATAGGGAGCCTCGCATATATAAAACAATGCACTGGCTTACAAAGTCATGGTAAATATTGTTAGGCCAAAGTATTCTCTTATATATGCAAGGCTCCCTATGGGAGACTCACATAGGTAAGAGAATGCATTGGGCACAGGATTTTTGCAAAAATTCAGGAAGCTGCAGCCATGGAAGGGTTAACCCTTTACCCAACAAAACAGCCAAAAACGCCCAAATAAAGCTTCAACAGCCTAAAATATCTTCCGTCTGTCTCAATAACACCATACAAATATGGATATCATTGGAACCGGTTCATTGACCACATTGTGATGGTTACAGTTATGCCCTGTTGCAATGCATTCTCATATATATGCGAGTCGATTATAGGTCGCCTCGCATATATAAGAGAATGCATTGGCCAAAAAAAAAAAATTCTTTCATTTTTTAACAATTTTTATAATATTTTTCTACATTCTTTGACAATTTTATCATTTTTAATATGTGTTAAGCCAATGCATTCTCTTATATATGCGAGGCGACATATGGTCGACTCGCATATATAAGAGAATGCATTGGCACAGGTCCGTTCTGTTGGGTAAAGGGTTAAAAACTGAATACTCTGATTGTGTATGTTACAACGTGTGCCATATGCATCCTGTTGATGTCACACGATGTAAATGAAGTTCGCCTCAACCATGAAATTGGAAATATAAAATAGAAGCATCATCACACATGACAAAACAAGCCCTGTATGTGTCTTAATAAACCTTGTAAGTCATGTGTCATGTAATAAACACAAAACAACATGTGTGTTAATTGTTTTGTTGATTGTGCCATTGCGGAACTTGACACAGCCTCTCGTTCTATCCATCTGTAATGGTACTTGTGCCTTATCAGCAAACCCATTAACACACGTATGTCATTCTGTGTATGTATTGTAATTTTATTTTTCTTATGTTTTTCAGTTATCAAGGGGAGCTTGTGGTGGTCATCTGTGGAAACTACCAAAAATTAAAGTCAAAGTTGAAGAGAAAAAAAGCATAAAGGATTCTAATCTTGTGACGTGGAGAGTAAAAATTATAATGGTAAATATTTAAGCTATCAGATCTCAATAAAATTAGTGTTTATGTTCCTAATAAGGAGCTTTTTCTAAAGAATGTCCATCTATATTTTCTGTTTTACAAAAAACTAAAAAGATATGCAGGCAGGCGGGCATCTACAAATGGCGATAGCTTGAACTTGTGATGAAACGAATAGTGGAGTTTTGTATTTGAATAATCTTTGAATATTCGTGATGATTTTCCCGAGTATACAAATCTGTAGCACATTTTCAAATAGGGTTAACACAGATTGATCATGGGTGAGAACCCGTAATTTCCACCCACAATACTCATCACAGATCGATGACAAACGCTAAAGTTCGATGTGATTATGTTAATATGACATTGTCACCATAAAATAATGTGATTTTGATTCTTCAAATTTACAATCCATGCCATGTTCTTTGCATAGCTACTCCACATGTCTGATATGAATTCTTCTTCCTCTCTTCTTCAGTCTCTAGGTTTAGCCATGGTGCATTTTCATAGCAGATGGTTGGATGAAGGGAAGGAATCAGGATATTTCTCTCTGTCGACATCCTCAAATGATTCTAGTTTAAACCAACCAGAACTTACACCAGTGCAACTCTTCCTCACCAAGTAAGTTATTATAATCAGGAACTTACACTAGTGCAACTCATCCTCACCAAGTAAGTTATTATAATCAGGTCATACACATTCTCAATCAATGATTATAGTTAAATGGGATAAGAAGCCACCACGACCGTAAAGTCAAATGTAGCTGGCGATTCTATATGTGACCCGCCATATCAAATCCAGTCGTAAGTTGGGATTTTTTAACCCTGTGCCAATGCATTCTCTTATATATGTGAGTCGACCATAGGTCGCCTCGCATATATAAGAGAATGCATTGGCCTAACAATTTTTTACAATTTTAATAATTTTGTCTTGTATTCTTTAACAATTTTATAATTTCACCCATACAGAGCCCCAGACAAACATGAGCAGACGACACTCTTCTATATGCTTCTATATATGTGCAGGGTAATGGATGTTTTTTATTTTATGTCCTAAAAATTGTAAGAAACATTTATTTTAAAAAAATGATAAAAAATTGTTAGGCCAATGCATTCTCTTATATATGCGAGGCGACCTATGGTCGACTCGCATATATAAGAGAATGCATTGGCACAGGGTAAAAAAATCCCGACTTACGACTGGATTTGATATGGCGGGTCACATATGTCTTAAAGTGGTACTTTACTCTAAATCCGGCCATTCATCTTCTTTATACTCAACAGAATATAAATAAGAAATAACTGAATTTGAGCCATGGATTAGGGCAAAATACACGATGTACTCTATGAACTATGCAAACAACATGGTAATAATAATGAAAATGAGTTTATGACTCAAGTCATAGTATTCCTGATGCCACAACTCAACCTTATCATCTCTGATGCGTACTAGAGATGGGCGGTTAACCGTGGAATCAGTTCGGTTTCGGTTGTCGGGAAAAACCGGAAATGACAACCGTGGTAAGTTGGGAAAACCCGTAGTTTCGGTTGTCACAACTTCCTGTAATCATGGCAGAACACGACGAACAAACGAGTCCTGTGTGGAAATATTTTTCAAAGAAAGATAAGAAATCTAATTGTGCCGCCAGTAATATATGCAGAAAGGAGTTCGCATGGTGAAATCGCGCGACGAATTAATTACGTTGCTTCCGTGTACACCTATTTTCGCCGTAGTAAACACAACACAAGTCAGTTTATTTCTCATGTTATTTTAATCATTAAGGCCGTACAAATACTCTGAAAGGTGAATTTGATAACGAGGATACGATATCAAAAGGTATCAATGATTGTTACCCGCATTCCCTATTAGTTTTTATCACTGTTTGGATGTTAAATCGTCAAATATATTTGTGCGCCGTTGATTAAAAATGTTATGCCGGAATCGGAGCCGGAATGAATTATACCGTTTGTCGGTAAACTGTTGAGAAATAGCACTCATTCAGGTGACTTGTATTGGATGCATGTATACTGTATAGTGTGTACAATATTATGTTCCCTAAATATGGTAATAGGCATATAGCCAGATAATGTGATTGAGAGATTCTAGTCATGTTTTATTTTCATTTTGTTGTTTATTTCAAATCATAACTATACACATATATCTCTAGTCACACACATAAGTTTTATGCCAATATAAATGATCATTATATTATTTCACACTTATGATCATATGATGCTGAATTGCAGTCATACACAATACACAGACTCACTTGCATTCTAGCACTGCCACTCGACATGGACATTGACAATATACATGTAATAGTAACAATATGATACATAATTTAATATTATAAAAGGACATGTACCTCACAAGTTATGGTGATACAATTGGTGTTTTCTTTGTAATATGATGAAGCATAATTAGATTTTGTTCACATTAGTAATTTTTATTAATAAAAACCGAAACCGAAACCGAGACTCAACTCTTTTTCCACAACCGAAACCAAAACCGAGGCAAATTTTCACAACCGCCCATCTCTAATGCGTACCACTGTTTAATTATTATGTGATGTCTATTGATTTTCATCTTCCAGGATTTTCACAACTTACACAGAATATGGAGTGGCTATTTTCTTGGCTGCTGTTCTTGCACTGAAATTTTTGTTTTTTGATGAGCGGATTGAGAAATCTATGAAGGAGGAGACAGGACTGTATGACAAAGCTGTTGTGAATAAACAAGATGAAAAAGTGTCACCACTAGAAGTGTCAGGTATGAGATCCTGACTTTTAACCAAATCCCAATTGGCAGGATTCACCTGTCGCTGGCCAATGGAATTTTTTTTTTTTAGAAAAAGACCAACTAAAATTTGATGTGGCCAATCTTTATGTTCCAGTTAAACAAATAACTTTTTAAGGGAAATGTGAACAACACTGTTTGACATTTCATTGACTGTCATTGTGATGGTGAATATCCATACCTAATTTCATTTAAAAGCTATAACTCTTTGCTGTGATAGTCAGGCTGATTATAAAAAATCAACGTTTACTGATAAACGAGGAAAAATAACTCCAGAATGGAAAACACGGACAAACCCATTGAATATTCCTCTGGATATTGATGGTAAACATCACATACCAGATTTCATTGAGATCTGACATACCTGTGCTTTAGATATCGAGAAAACCTTGCAGATAAACAAAGGATAACTCGAGACTGGAAAACGTGATCAACATGATGGAACGGAAAATTCAAACAAAAGCATTGTGCTCTCTTTTGAAAGTACTCCTGATGGCAAACGTCTATAACATTATCCTGGATTGACTTTGTCTGTCTGTCTGTCTGTCTGTCCATCTATCTGTTTGGGCATATATCTCAGCCAAACAGTCTCAGTATTATCGGATCTGAATGAAATTTGGTATGGCGGTTCACCATCATGACTGCTTTCAAAAAAGGGACAAATGACATTCTCGTTTTTCATTCTAGATTTATCCTTCTTCGTTCATCTGGAATTACTGGTTTTTATACACCCGTTTAAAAAAAAAACAAGACATATTATGTTATTAGTCCGTCAGGGGCATCTGTTCGTCCGTCCACTTTTGGTTTCCAGATGATAACTTTAGATAGTCTCAACTGAATGGATTAAATTTTTGTATGCAGGTGTAATAGTACACAATACAGGTCAACTTCGTATCAGGCCTCAGCCTAGGGGTCCAGAACAGGGAGACTTGAAGTCTCCCTCCAGGAAATTTAGGGAGACTTCAGGAAATTTAGGGAGACTTCATGGAGAAGTGGGGAGACTACCAAAAATTGACATTTTTCAAATAACGCTTTATTTTATAACATCTGACAATAAAAATTTTAAAAAGAAAAAATAAGAAATAAAACTAAAAAAATTTGACTTTATCTGAAATTAGCTTAATTGTTATTATACATTTAAAATTTTTGGAAATGTTTTGTGTAGCTATCATTTAAGCAAGACAATTATCAAATTTTACAGTAGAGTTAATTTTTTAACTAAATGAAAGTAGTATTATTTCCTGGACTCCAGCTTGGAAGATACGTTTGTACGGTCTGAATCATGATGCATGTAACTTTGTAAGTTTAATTTGGTCACGGCTGTAATGTGGCATTGTGGGTGTCCGCTAAAATAAACAATAAGGACTAACTAACAAAGGAGTTGCAAAAGCTTTTATTAATTAATGGCCTCCCTTAATTAATGCCAACATCACTGGTATAATCCGATTAAAGCAATAAACTTGACATTATTTTATTTACGGAAGCGGGTATCTTCAAAAAGTCCGACGCGGTCTCTTCAAAAAGTCCGACGCGTTACCGAAACGAACTTCCGAAGCGCCTGTACATACTCTGATATTAAATGTCGTAATTGTTTTATATCTGTAAAAGCGGGACGGCGGTCTATTAAGTTAATTAAAACATTTATTTGTGACACTCACGATGGTCAGTAACAACACAGATGCGAACATCTCATCGTGTTTTCAGCGTGTCAAAACATTCGTGATTAACATTCATTACCGCAAAGGGATCGAACAAAGGCGACTGCATAACAACACAAAACAATAGGTCATATTTTATTTTTTATTTTTTAAACACTTGGGTCTTTGTCTCTGCATCGTCTGTTTCTTTTTGGGATGGCCGGCACAATTCATCTATATACGGACTTGTCCGGAAAAAAAACTCGAAAAAAAATTAAGAAAAAAAATTAAAAAAAATCCCCCAAAAATTGAAGGCGACTTCGATTTCGCCTTAGAGCGATGACAGGGCGAAGTCAGCAACAGTAAGGCGACAATCTCGCCCGAGTCGCCTTGTGAGCTGAGGCCTGCTTCGTATTTGGGTTCCGCACGCCCAATTTCACCTGAGTTATGTCCCTTTTTGTTGGAATTTTCACTCAATTTTCATTTCATATGACAACTTTAGTAAGTCTAAACTGAATGGAATGAAATTTGGTATGTTAGGTTACTAGCCCAAAATACAGGTCAAGTTTGTTTTGGGTTCAGCCCACCAATTTTCACCAAAGTTATGGAGCTTTGTTTGAATTACCACAGGTGTATTTTGCTACAGATATCTCAGCCTTGGGTTATAAAATTTTGAATGAAATTTGACATGAAGGTTTGCCATCATTATTGCTTTCCAAATAATTTTTTCATTTTCCATTCTAGAGTTATCCTCCTTTATTTAATTTAAATTTGATTTCTGTCCTGCGGAATGTGCAACTTCTTGTATTCAAATTCTTCATTTTATAGTTTTAGTTGATATGAATACTGACTCAAGCCTTGATATAGTGTATATATCATTTGCATAATGAGGTACCCAGAGGGGTATTTAGTGAGGTCTCTAGAGGGGTATTTAGTGAGGTCCCCATAGGGGTATTTAGTGACTACCCCCCACGGTGGGCTAACATTCCCAAATTCACCCTCTGGGAACATCATTCTGCTTAGAACTCAACTTCTATGGAAGACCTAGGATCAGATTGAAGTTCCCCAGTTGAAGTTGGTGATGTTCAGTCATTAGTCACCATGATTATGCATATTATATTCTGCAAATTATGGGATATAAACTGAACAGAAGGGAAAAAGTAGCTAAAAACAATGTCAATTTGAGGCTTCCCAAAAGATGAGACCTGAGCAGAATAAATCCCCAGAGGGTGAATTTGGTGATGCTAGCCCACTGTGCTGGATAGTCACTAAATTCACACTCTGTGGACCTCATTCTACAAATGACAGATATACTATTTCAATGCTTGGACTGACTACTATTTGTAGGATCTGGTCGGAGTTCTTCTACTGTTAGCTTTTCTATTGGTGATGATGACATGTTGTCAGATGATGAAATGTGTGAAACACATCGGAGTAAATCTACTCAGACAGACTCGGGTGCTCAGTCAGACGTCTCTTCCTCGCGTGAACCACGATGTATGATCACATGTCTCCAAATACTCCAATCCGATGTAAGTATGGAATAATAGTTAAAGGCGTCCAAGGCACTCACGGTGGGTAAATGTGCAAAAAAATTAAAAGTCTACAAAACATCATCGCTAAGAAGAATGTGGAGAAATAGATGAACTTTGTTATTTTATTCATTATTTATAGTTCTCCAATAAAAAAAATTTGCATGTTGAAACCACTGTTATGTAAACAACTGTCACAGTGATTTGTCAACAAACATTGCTAATCGTGTAGTAAGTTCAAATATTTTAGTCTAAATGTGATTTTCAGGATATTTTTCAATGCTTTTGACCTTTTCCAATGTTTACCATCAAGTTTTGGTTAAAGTTTGGTATTTTATTGGACTTTTGTTCGATTCCATTCATATTGGGTGTATGGATCTTTCACAGTAATCTCTAAATCAAGTTCGAAAACCAGCTTTGTCCAATATTGTTTTACCTATGTTACGGCAGGGACCAGCCTAGAGGGCGACTTGGGAGACATATTCTCCATAAAATGCACCACATCTCCCTATTTGTGTCCTAGGGAGAAGTGAATTTTCATGAGTTCAAAAACAGGTTTGTCCTATTTTTTTTCTGTGAGTTATGGCCCTTAGTTTTGAGTTATGGTTCGTCCAATTTTTTTTATTCTCGGTTGGACAGATTAACTCTTATGGGCAAAAAGATTCAACCAGAGCCATCTTTGATGTTTTTACCAGTGGTTTTGTCACTCAGCTGGTCAGGTTTCCAAACCTAGGTTGGTGTTTGATAATTACTTTAAGTGGAGGGAATACGTTTTCAGGTTTGAGAACATTATTTTTTCTAAATCTTCTAATAAAAGCAATCTAAATAAGGCCAAAAAAAAGATGTTGTTCATCTGTGGTACAAAAATTTATTGAAATTGAATTAAATCAGAATTTTTAAGTGAATTAAAAAATTTCAAAGATGGATGCGTTGTTCACCTGTCAGGGACACATGTAAATTTCGAGTCCTCAGTTGTTCACCTGTCATTGACATATGTACATTTCGAGCCCTGAGTTGTTCACCTGTCAGTGACATATGTACATTTCGAGCCCTGAGTTGTTCACCTGTCATTGACATATGTACATTTGAACTCAGTTCACCTGTCATTGACATATGTACATTTGAACTCAGTTCACCTGTCATTGACATATGTACATTTCGAGCCCTGAGTTGTTCACCTGTCAGTGAAATATGTACATTTTGAGTCCTGAATGAAATAAGCACACAATATGCCTTTAACATTTGTAAATTCTGAGTCTTGCTTTCAGCATCTCCCATAGTTTTTTATGTTATATAAAATGAACTTTCAGGAGGGTGCCAAAGAGCTAACAGATGATGAATTATTACTCCTGGTGCAAAACAAACACATTCCTGCCTATAAACTTGAGGATATGGTCGGGGAACCTGAAAGAGCAGTTAATATTCGGTGAGTCGGAGAATATTTGGTGAATATCCTGTGCCATTGCATTCTCTTGTAAATGTGAGTATCCCTATATAAGAGAATGCATTGGCACAGCGTTTTCGCAAAATTTCAGGAAGCTCCAGTCATGGAAGTGTTAAATTGTTAGCCACATCGGTATAATAAGCCGAAAACCTCATAATGATAAGAGATTGTGAATGAATCTTGCATTATCTAACCATGTCAAAGATGCATAATCAGATTAATCTCCCCTCAATTACTATTTATTTGGATTTGGGGGGGGGGGGGGGGGGGGGTAAAAAGATTTGATTCGAGTCGAGGAACCCACCTATCAAAGCTCAGAGTTATTAGATACAATTTTGAAATCTATTTTTTTTCACCATCAAGACTTATTAGTGGTCAACTAAAAATTGACGAGCCAATGGTCTGGGACCAAATTGACGATGAAGATGGATAACTCTAAAATGCTTTGTGTTGATAATAAGGCAAAATTTCGTCGAACAACATTTTGATAAATAACATGTTTCGGGCAATTTTATAATATAGTGGATTGTAGGTTAGCATTATTTTTGGGCAATTAATCGATTCTGATAACTGAAGCGGCATTTCTAAAAATATTGTTGTTGGAATCTGATTATATATGTCCATCGAATCGGATTGAGTACCATTAATGTGTTTTTTTGTGGTAACGTCTACTATATGATGAAGATAGTCAACAAGAATATGCATGCAGCTCATTCTCATGTAACTATTCAGAAATATATTTAATTTTTTTTTTCAAAAAATATTATCTGGTTTTACCAATTGGTAGTTTTTGAAGTACATAATGCATTTTTTGCAATTTAATTCACATACTATATGGGCTTTTAGAACAAAATTTCTGTTATGTAGGCTTATCTTTTTCTCAGGTGGGGTGGGGTGGAGTTAAAATTGTGCTCTGAATCAATAATAATTATTTATATATTTCTCAGGAGGAAACTCATAAGTCAGGAACTTCAGTATAACACTTGTATGAGGAAATTGCCATATGAGAGATATGATTATAAATATGTAAGTATCAACCAAAATTCACACATATATATATATAAAAAGGTAAGAAAAAAATATGGTTTTGTTGCACAGGGAAAATGTTTTATTAATTTGGATTTCTAAAGCAAAATTTCTGTCATTTCTCTTTATTGATCACGGTGCAAATTAGTGAACTTAAGTAGCTTGCAAAATTGTCATAATTTGTAGTGCCAGAAATTCAAGGATTTGTATTATCCAATACTTAACTCTGGGGTTCATAATGGGAGCCGTGCTGGTGCAGCATTAAATATCCTGTCCCAGTACATTATTTTATATATGCGAGTCTCCCATAGGGAGCCTCTCATATATAAGAGAATGCACTGGTTTACAAGGTCAAGGTAAATATTGTTAGGCCAATGTATTCTCTTATATATACGAGACTCCATATGGGAGACTTGGCATATATAAGAGAATGTATTGGCACAAGGTTTTTCGCAAAGTTTCAGGATGCTGCAGTCATGCATGGAAGGGTTAACTTTGTGAAGGGGATGATAGGAATTCAAGTTTGTTTTAAAATATTAATGTCATCAAAGTCAGAAGTCATTAGACTGGTTATCTAAAAATAGTGAAATTCCCCTTGTAATGGTCGAAACGTTAACCCTTTACCCAACAGAAGGGCCCTGTGCCAATGCATTCTCTTATATATGCGAGTCGACCATAGGTCGCCTCGCATATATAAGAGAATGCATTGGCTTAACACATTAAAAACTATAAAATTGTTAAAGAATGTAAGAAAAAATGGTAAAAAGTGTTAAAAAAAGAATTTTTTTAGGCCAATGCATTCTCTTATATATGCGAGGCGACCTATGGTCGACTCGCATATATAAGAGAATGCATTGGCACAGGACATAACTGTAACTATCACAATGTGGTCAAGGAGCCGGTTCCAATGATATCCATATTTGTATGGTTCTATTGAGACAGACCGGAGATATTTTAGGCTGTTGAAGCTTTATTTGGCCGGTTTGTTGGGTAAAGGGTTAATAAGGATTATTGCTCCAAACATCTCTAAAGTTAACCCGCGAACAAACATTATATTTAGTTACTGAAAACATGATCCGGCATCTAAACCTGTACTATAATTATTTTGTCTGCTCCGCACATGTCTGAAGAAGTCCGGACATCGTCAGACAGGAGATGTCGCTTTGGTTTATAATAATATCGAACCACACTTTTTTGACAGACAATTTATGGCAATTGCTGAATGATGGCCCTTGAGGTCTAGGCCTATCATGCTATCCTTTTTTTCATTGCCAACTGATGACCATGAATGCACAAGCCCAATTCTATGTAATTAAATCTGAATACACTTGTACTGTGGATGGCTTTAATTTGATTTAATCAATTTTCTTGGTTTCTCATATAAAAGCCATTTTGTAGGGATGTGAATCAGTCGATCAGATCTCATATTTATCCACATCAACAGGTTCTACAATAGCAGGTTTATGACATCTTTGAGTAGTCACTTCTGAGAAACTAGACCCCAAGGTATTACTGAGCCAGAAAGGGCATCATGCCATCAGTGCACAATATTTACCCACTTCATTTCACAAGATATAATCACTTATTGTTTTATGAAGCCTGCGCAAGTTGAGACCTGAATGCACAATCATTGTTTCCATCTTGCATATATACTTGCTCTACCAAATCCGAAACACTTATTTTGTTTGTATCGTGGTTGGGCCAAACCACAAAATCAACAAATAATATAGTAACACATTACATGTGGTTTATTAACAGGTGAATGGTGCATGTTGTGAGAATGTTCTTGGATATATTCCTGTACCTGTTGGATATGCTGGTCCCTTGGAGTTGAATGGAGAAAAATATCATGTTCCCATGGCAACCACAGAAGGATGCCTGGTGGCGAGTACTAACAGAGGATGCAGGGCAATATCTGTAAGTTGGATAATTAGATTATCTAGTGATATTTCATTGGATATATAGATGATCTAGTGATATTTCTTTGGATAAATATATATTTCATTGGATAAATAGATGATCTAGTCATATTTCAATTGATAAATAGATGATCTAGTGGTATTTCATTGGATAAATATATGCGCTAGTGGTACTTCATTGGATAAATATATGATCTAGTGGTACTTCATTGGATAAATAGATGATCTAGTGGTATTTCATTGGATAAATAGATGATCTAGTCGTTTTTCATTGGATAAATAGATGATCTAGTTGTATTTCATTGCAGGCCTTAACCCTTTGAACCCTGGCTCCCCACAACGATCGACACCCTGACCCTGGGCTCCCAGTGGTATTTTTTATATTGTGGCCAGTGTTTAGATGTATGGTGTTGTTTATGTTCAAATGGTGTCACATTTCTGAAACTTTAGATGTATGTTCCCCATGGACCACTGATTATTTTACGATCTGGTTACATTGCCACCTGGTCACTCCCTGGTAACGGTTGCTAGGCATCTACCCGATATTGAAAGTAAAATACAATTATAGCTTTTACGGTCGTAATTCAGCCCAAGGAAATGGCGTTTTTGATGCAGTCAAAACCCTATTGTGAAATTTGAGATATAACTGGCCAAAAGTCTGATCCTAACTTGTATTTAAGGGTAGCAACGGTTGCTAAGCAAATACCCCAAATGATCGAATGACACCATTGCCCTGTGAATCCAATTGTATTATGCCCCAATTTTGGCATGCACATGCTGATGGTTATGTTCAAATGGTGCTACAGGTCTGAAATTTTACAGGTATGTTCCCATGGGCCACTGTGTATTTTTTTTAGAACGGTATACTTTGCCACACGATCACTCCCTGGTAACGGTTTCTAAGCAACTACCCGGAACTGAAAGTATAATGCAATTATAGCTTATAGCGTCATATAATTATGCGCTAAGAAACGGCATTTTCTATGCAGTCAATACCCTATTGTGAAACTGGAGATGCATCAGGTCAGAAGATTGAACCTGAATGTAGTTTGTATTTAACGGTATCAATGGTTGCTAAGCATATAGCCCAAGTGATCGAATGACACCACTTCCCTGTGCATTCAATGGCATTACGTTCCGTTTTAGACATCGCCTATAGGGCACAGTGATGGTCATGTTCAAATGGTGCCACGAGTATTAAACTTTACATAATTGCTCAATAATGCACGATTTGACCACGTGTTTGTAATGTGCACGCGCAAGTAGATGGTATTGTGACCATGCAACCCATTTCCACAGTACTACTATGGTGCAATGTCAAAACGTGCAGCTGTATAACGCAAATTTATGTACTATGGAGATCCTTGATGTGATTGTATCATTTCACAAAAATCCATACATTTATCATTTTATCCTATGCGCATGCGCGAAACAAATCGACTCAAATAAGAAACTGCTTGCACCTTCCTCACATATGACAGAACACTGATTATGTATGCAATACTAATTTAAACCAAAAAGAGTGATCGAAATGGTGTCTTTCTACAATCCTGCGAACCGCGCAACAATGTATAGAGCTTTACCCGAATCGCTTCAAATAATGTACGTTTGTTGAATTCTGCGCTGTGCGCATGCGCATGTTTTTCTACCCCAACTAGTCGGCAACAAACTCATACACATGCACCCAGGGAACTGCTGAAGTTCCTTGGGATCATTTACATAGATATAAGTGGACATACCAATGGTTATAACATGTATACACATGCTACATAGGTTTATAATGTCACTGAATGCTGCTGGCCGCTTTTGCGGCCAGTCGGGTGTATGAACGTTTTCTGGCTGGCCGCTTTTGCGGCCAGTCGGGTTCAAAGAGTTAAGACTCTCTCAACACTTTCTATACTAAATAGATTCTCCCAGTCAGTTAAAAAGTCTTCATAGGAATGGTCTATTATTGATTTGGAGGGATGTTAAGGTGGTAAAAGCAGATGACAAATAAATAAATGTGCAGAAGGAGCCCTATTTATTGAGAGAAATGTTTAGATAATAAATTCAACTAATGACCTATGGTTCTTTGTTGAACTTAATATCTAAACATTTCCTATAATTGATTGGCGTTACTATCACTTATTGTCACTATCAGCAACATCTTAACTGCTGGCCATCAGTGAGTAACTGACAACTCCACTAAATAACGATTTTGAGTTACAAAGCCCAGATGGAAACATGTGGATTTGAACCCTCATTGCCAGCGCTCGAGGGTGAAACAGCTTGGAGTTGAACCCCTAACTGATTGAGCCACCAAGGCCCTTTCCTATGGGATAAATACTCAACAATGATGCTGTAGTATAGTAAGGGTTAAGTCCATGTGCAATCTAAGATAGAGGATGGTGGTATGACATTGGATCAGGCTGTAGCTGATCCAATTGTCGGGAAATGATCTTTATATTATTGTAGTATTTGGATTGTCGGCAAACGATCGCTATACTATTGTGGTATCTGTGGTGAAGAAAAAGGATAGTCATATAAAATTAGACAGAACACAATGTGCATCTTAATCGAGAATCTTTTATAGAATGAGTTGCAGACGGCGTAAGGATATATTTCACAAAAGTAGAGTTTGAGTGAAATGTGACTATGCGCCGTCCGCAACGAGTTCAACAAAAGATTCTAGATTATGATGCAAGTTCCAAATATTTCTTCCAAACCCATATGTCGGATAAGATTTATCCATGACTGTGACCACCATTGAAACTATAACTACCTTTATTGTGATTTAAATCTGATGAAAAACCGGTAATTATCTGTGCATTATCCAAGCGGATTGTTGACTTAATGTATGTCATCGCTCTTTGGAAACAAAGTCAACTCAGAGTAATTCCGACTTGTATTCCTCTGTGGTATACAACAATATGTATTCAATATCTGGTATTCTATTGAATACATGTGACTTTCACCAACGGGTGTGGAATAAATGAACTTTCCACAACAATACATTGATCAATGACAAAAGCGATTGTATTCCAACTTTTTAGGGTAGTTAGTCAATATAATATTACAAAAAAATCGAGGAGAAAACCTTCAACACTCAGATAACCTGCAGTAAAGGTCTAGCGCTTTCGTTATTGTTTAACTTCATCAGGACCGAGCAAAATCCTCATAAAATCACACGCCAAACTCGGTCCTGATGAAGTTAAACAATAACGAAAGCGCTAGACCTTTACTGCAGGTTATCTGAGTGTTGAAGGTTTTCTCTGGAGTTTTTTCTCGATTTTTTTGCCTTCCTCGCCAACTTCAACACTCAGATATGGCCTCGAGTTTTTTCACTCTCCGATGTCACCAATGACACAGCTTAATCACAGTGAATTTTCACTCTACGAACACCCCAAACCACTGGGGTTGAACAAGCCGGACTTTTTGTCGATTTATTCAATATAATATTACCCCAAACCAAATCTGGAAGATACTAAATGGCAAAAATTCAGAGCCACATCTGAATTGTGTTTTCTTGTTCCACACTATTTTTATGGGAGTATATATCAAGTTGTAACATCTTCATTACAGCAAGGAACTGGTATAACCAGCTCTATTATTAATGATGGTATGACAAGAGGCCCAGTTGTTAGATTTCCGTCAGCTGAAAAAGCCAGGTATGTATCTCTATTTTATTGTAGGCTCTTTGGTAGATTATCATAGTGTATTTTCGGGTTTAATTCTGATGTTCAGGAACATGTGCAAGGAAATTAGTCATAATATTGCTAAATTATTTGAAGAAAAAAACAGTTGTAATATATAATGTCAGTCTGTCCATCTGTCCATCCGTCTGTCTGTTAACATTTTTGTTTTCCAAATAATAACTCCAGTTTGGAATAATTGATTAGAACCTATGTTGGTGTGTCACATCGAATAATACAGTCCCAGTGATGCTCTTGTTCTAGTTTGATCATTTTTATTTTTTTAATATTCCAAGCTCCAAGATCTGATGTTAGAAACATTTGGTAAAAGAGAGTGATTGAGTTTTCAAAATAACATGTCAAACACGTCTAGATCAGGATTCAGGCTCTTTTGTGACCCATATTGACTTTCGATGTTTTTTTTTATTATCAGTGCTTTGAAAGCTTGGCTATCAGACAAAGATAACTTCAAACAGATCAAGGAGACATTCGATGGTAGCAGCAGGTAAGATCACTATGAGTTTAATCCTGAACCCATTCTTTACTAAATGAATTCTCCAGTCAGTTATAAAAGCCACATTGGAATGGACTATTATTCATCTGGAGGGGTGTTAGGAAAAATAAGCAGATGCCATTCCCAAAAACAACAAATCCTTGGATCGATTACGCCATATGGGATTGGTCTATTATTCATCTGGAGTGGCGTTTAGGAAAAATAAGCGGACGACAGATAATAAATGTGCAGAAGTAATCCTATTTATTTGCAGGAAATGTTTAGATAATAAGTTCAACAAACATTTGTTGAACTTATTATCTGAACATTTTCTAAGGATCGCTACTTGCCAATGAGTATTTAGTATAGAAAGGGTTAAAAACTCACGGGATAGACAACTTTCGCAAAATGATCTACTGCTGAAAAGAATTACGAATAATACGCAAAGACACACAAGTGCTATTGTGCCCCTAAAATTGAAGGATTGTAATTTCATAGAAAGAGGCCAAATTTGAATGTTAAACCACAGCTATACTGGAAGTAAATGACCACCTCTAACATGGTGTCCCCCCTGTAATACCGCGGTAACCTCCAACACACTGTAAGGTTACCGCTTCAACACTACGCGACTGTGGTTACACCACACACGATGTATGCAGTCATGGTTTACATACTCGGTTATTTTTATTGACAATATACTACTAGTAAGCAGGCATTATTTACTTGATTTTGAAGTTGCCCACGTTGTTTCGGCTGCCAAATTATAAACTCCACCCATCGCTCCCCGAGAGCTTTCCGATGAATGGCAACAAGCCATATTTCCGACTAAATCCTGAAAAGTTACCCATAATTCTGCTGTGGTTAAGAAGTCGATTACTTAGAGCATTACTGCAGCTGAACTCAGCTATGTAAGACAATGTATATAAAATTGTGAGTCGGTGCTAAATTTGAGGATAATTGTGAAAATATATTTCATACAGCCTTTTCATATATCACCAGGTTTGCTCGCTTGACCAAAGTCCAGTCTGCTCAGGCTGGGAGAAATCTCTACATCAGATTTGTTGCCAAGACGGGAGACGCCATGGGCATGAACATGGTCTCAAAGGTATGTAGTCTTCCTACAACCTCATATGTCAGACACACTATATCCAGACTTGAAGGAATTGCTCATGAAACAAAATCATTTTGGGCCTATAATATCACTAGCTGAAACAGGCTCCCTCTGGGAGACTTTATTTAGCGTTGAAGGGGCCTGCGACCCATGCAAAAGAGGCCTCTGCCCCATTGTGCATTACACCCTTTGTGAGTTATTTTGATCTTAGCAGAGCCTTTATGCAGAGGTGGCCCCTTTGTGTGCTTCACATATATTTTGATCGTTATTTATTTTGATTTAAAAGACAAATAACAAAAATATTAAATTTGTTTTTATTAGATTGAACTCCTTGCTCAAAATTTAAAAAAAACTAACGCTATTATAACATCTGCCAGGGTACCACGCCAAATTGGTTTGAATCGGTCCAGGGGTCTTGGGGAGGAAAAATTGCAAACAGACAAGACAAGACGGATCCTACTCTTTTATATATAGATTAACCCTTTCTATACTAACTCCCACTCAGTTATAAAAGTATACAATAGAATGGTCTATTATTCATAAGGAGGGGTTTTCAGGAAAAATAAGCAGACAGTAGATAATACAAGTGGATATTAATTCCTATTTATTGTAGGGAAATGTTCAGATAATATGTTCAACAACTTCAACAAATGACCATAATTGAACTTATTATCTGAATATTTCCTAAAGGAACTACTCGTGAATGAGTATTTAGTATAGAAAGGGTTAATGCGGTTTCTAAATCAAATAAAGTGTCTATCGATTAGTACTCACCTGCAAAGTCTTTCAACTAAATAAATAAAAGGTTTTCACAACTTGACTATTTTCCTTTCAGGGTTCTGAGAAGGCACTGGTTATGTTGTCTGAACAGTTCCCCGATATGGAGGTTATCAGCATCAGTGGGAATTACTGTACAGATAAGAAGCCAGCGGCTATTAACTGGTATGAATGTCTTTGTATATACTAGTAAGCTAAAGCTGAGAACACAGATATTATACTTTAACTTGGATTTTGTTTTGATTCACTTAGGGCATAAGGCCATTGGAATAAATAGCTGTGTTCTCAGCCAAATTGATATGGAAATTTGGATGATCGTGGGATGTTTTTTTTCTTTCTTTTTTTTCTTCAGAATTCTAGAAATTGTTCATGCAATTCACGGATACTTCTTTCGCAATAACTTGTAATCATTACATCTTCAACAGAAAGTGATCTACATTTAAAATTGTGAATGAACAGAAAATTCTATTTTGAATTTTCGGATAATTCTTGATGAATTTGTTAATAAAAATGATTGAGGAGGCTCTCTTCAGGTGATGAGGGAGATGCCGAGAACAGTGTTTTTATACACCCGTTTTAAAAAAACAAGACATATTATGATATTGGTCTGTCCGTATGTGTGTCCGTCTGTGCACATTTGAGCCTAAGGTGGTCAGGGAAGGAACCTAAGACAAAAGAAAGTTTTGATATGATCGACTACTGTCCGTCCATTCACTTTTATCATTTCCGGATGATAGTTTGTGTAAGTCTGAACCGAATGGAATGAAATTTAGTATGTGGGTTTACTACCTCAAAATACAGGTCAGGTTCAAATTTTGGTTCCAATTTTAACCGGAGTTACTGTCCTTTTTGTTGTAATTTGCACTCAATTTTCATTTCCGGATGACAACTGTAGTAAGTCTGAACTGAATGGTCTGATATTTGGTATGTGAGTTCACTAGCCCAAAATACAGGTCAAGTTCAAATTTGGGTTCTGCCTGCCAATTTTCACCAGAGTTATGGCCCCTTGTTTAAATTACCACGGGTGAATGTTGCCACACCCTAGCGATGCTCTTGTTATTTATTTGGCATAAATGGGAATATACAGTAATGGCCCTAATTAATCGACTCCTTTAACCACAGCAGAATTATGGGTAACTTTTCAGGATTTAGTCGGAAATATAGTCGGAAATATGGCTTGTTGCCATTCATCGGAAAGCTCTCGGGGAGAGCTTTCCGATGAATGGCAACAAGCCATATTTCCGACTAAATCCTCAAAAGTTACCCATAATTCTGCTGCGGTTAAAGGAGTCGATTAATTAGGGCATTACTGTATTATCATAATAATTATTTTGAACCTTCTTGTGGGATTACTCATGCATGCGTAATCATTTAATCCTCAGGATTGAAGGGCGAGGAAAGTCTGTTGTGTGTGATGCTTCCGTTCCTGGTCATGTCGTGAAGACCGTTTTGAAAACAAGTGCACGAGCTCTAGTGGAGGTCAACATTAACAAGACACTAATCGGATCAGCATTAGCCGGGAGTATAGGCGGATTCAACGCACATGCAGCTAATGTCGTCACTGCCATATTTATAGCAACAGGACAGGTATGCTTATATGGGCCTAATTTATCTGAAATCAAATTAATTTTTCATATTTTCAGTCATGTTGTTTGATATAACACACTACAATTAATTTAATATTCATGCCCAATCTTTCTTGTTAATAATACTGATGACTCTAGTCCAAGTTTCCTTCGATGTAAACAAACTAGTGAAATCAATTGGGATAATGCTGTTTTATGTTAAATTCCTGTGTATATGTATTTCTCTATCGGGATTTAGCATTGTTGACCCGTTCATGTAAAAGCCACAATAACTGTAAAAACGGATTTTTAATCGATTTGAATCATTTGGCCGATATAGAATTGAATCTCGAACCTTTGTTGGAGTATAATACACACAGTTATCTAGTATAATCTTTGTATTTCCATTGATGATGAAAGATATGGAATCCCATCTTTTCACCTTCACTTAATATACCTAGATCACTTCACTGCAGTAATAATATTTATTTATACCTCGATCACTTCACTGTAGTGATAATATGTATTTATACCTCGATCACTTCACTGCAGTGATAATATGTATCTCTATTACTTCACTGCAGTGATAATATGTATTGATACCTCGATCACTTCACTGTAGTGATAATATGTATTTATATCTTGATCACTTCACTGCAGTGATAATATGTATTTATACCTCGATCACTTCACTGCAGTGATAATATGTATTGATACCTCGATCACTTCACTGCAGTGATAATATGTATTTATAACTTGATCACTTCACTGCAGTGATAATATTTTTTTATACCTCGATCACTTCACTGCAGTGATAATATGTTTTTATACCTCGATCACTTCACTGCAGTGATAATATGTATTTAATATGCAGACCTTGATCACTTCACTGCAGTGATAATATGTATCTCGATCACTTCACTGCAGTTATAATATGTATTTATACCTCGATCACTTCACTGCAGTAATAATATGTATTTATCATCAGGATCCAGCCCAGTGTGTAACAAGCTCTAACTGTATAACTCTGATGGAGACGTGTGGTCCGGATCACGAAGATCTCTATATCAGCTGTACAATGCCATCCATAGAAATCGGTACCATAGGAGGAGGAACTGTCTTACCACCGCAGGCCGCATGTCTCGAGGTATGTATATCAGCTGTACAATGCCATCCATAGAAATCAGTACCATAGGAGGAGGAACTGTCTTACCACCGCAGGCCGCATGTCTCGAGGAATGTAGAGTCATCAAGTCCAGCATCGTATCCCAATTCTAAACACCCCAATCTCATGAATATTGTACATTCACAGGATTATATAGAGAATAATCCCTTGATATGAACTGGTGACATGAAATAATTCATGAGAGGCAGTGACATTGTACGCTCAGTTTTACAAAATAGTCCCTGCCTTGAATATTTCACATCACCATTTCAGTCAAGTGATTATTCTGTTTATTATTCTCCAATATGAACATCTGATTTAGCAGAAATCGAAATAATAATACTACCATTATACCCATGATGCATAAATTTTGATGGTGCTTCACTAGTCTTTATCATTATACATCCATCCCAAAAGATGGGGGGGGGGGGTATACTGGATTACATGTGTCTGTCTGTCCATCCCTCCATTTGTCTAGCCGTCTGCCTTTCCATTCGCTTTTTTCATTTCTGGATAACTTTAGTAAGTCTAAACTGAATGGACTTAAATTTGGTGTGTGGGTTTACTAGCACAAAATACAGATCAAGTTCAAATTTGGGTTCCGCCCGCTAAGTTTTAACAGAGTTAGAGCCCTTTTTGTTGGAATTTGCACTTAATTTTCATTTCCAGATGATAACTTTAGTAAGTCTGAATTGAACGGACTGAAACTTGGTATGTGAGTTTACTACTAAGCACAAAATACAGGTCATTTTCGAATTTGAGTTCCGCTCGCCAATTTTCACTTGAGTTGAGTTATGTTGAAATTAGCACGGGCGTATTTTGCTACGCCCCAGAAATGCTCTTGTCATAGTTATCTATCCTGGAAATGTGCTAACATATGAGATAACCATCTGTGGCTTTCCATGTATTTTGTTTAGTTGTAAATCTTCCTTGTAGTCCTATCTCATCATTAATATATATATTGTTTAAGTATGCCAAAAATAGAGGAATATACAAATCTTCCATAACTATGTTTCAATGAACTATGTAATTGTGACCTCACAAAATCATATTTACCCCTTCGATCGTTATCATTTGCTTGTGAGGTATTAATTTGTTACGATGTATATTTCAGATGTTGGGAGTAAAAGGATCATGTGATGAGTGCCCAGGCGAGAATGCGAGGAAATTTGCCGGTATAATATGTGCCACTGTGTTAGCCGGAGAGTTGTCTCTGATGTCCGCTCTCGCTGCAGGACATCTGGTTAGGAGCCATCTCAAACACAATAGGTATGTTTCAGTATAGAGTTATCTCCCATGTGGCTGCAGGAAATCTGATCATGATTTGTCGAATGTATAACAAGGTTTCTGTCTTTATGTTTGTTAATTGGCATGTATGGATTTTGAGTCTTTCTGCCCCCCATGAAAACATTTCGGAGGGCTATTCAGCCAATTCTGTCCGTCCATCCCATTCCTTGCTCGGACTTTAACTTAAGCAATATTAAACAGAATTTCTTTATATCTGGTATGTGGTTCACATATATAAGGCGTAGGCCAAGTTCGAATTTGATCACAATGAATGTTGATGGAGTTATGCCCCTTTTTCAACTTAGAAAAAGATTATATATTAAGGGACAAACTGTCCAAATGGTCCTAGCACTTTATTATTGTTTAATTGTGTTATCAGGGTTGGTTATAGGTCTTTATGTACCCAATGTTCCCAAACTGCCTTGTGGGTGTATACTTACATGTAAATATATCGCTAGTTAGTGTCATGCTATCACTCCATGAATATGTCTGCAGATTATACGGTATTGATATCAAACTGGATAAACAATGATTAACTGCAAACTGCATAATTATTTTTGAGAACCTATTGACTTCAATTAATAAAACTTAATCAAAATGTATATAACTTATTCAACCGGAGAATAGCATATGCGATTTTATTTTCTGTCGACATACTTTAAAGGTACGGTTGGCCTTGGCGGTGGGTATCCTGTGAAAATATTTCCACCTGTCAAAAACCGCCACAAACAGAAAGATCATCAAAATGTAGACAGACTTTGTCCGTATACAAATAAGAAATATCGCATAAACAGTATGTTATTGTCAAATGTTTGACCATTGTTATGTAAACAAAAGCATAAAAAGTAACTTTTCTGGTGTTTGTTTATATTATGATGGTAAACATAAAGAGCGTTCTTTGTTGGTGAATTCCTGATATGGAACTAATAAAGAGCGTTTATGCCATTTGTGTGTGATTAGCCAGTAGCATTGTGCTGTCTTCTGTAACACATCAGACTCTTGCTTAGGTAAAATATAGTAGGTCTTTATGATAACATGCTGTTTACGTGATGGTCATGGTATATATGAACGAAACTGTATATGTTTTAATGTTTTTCTGTTTACGGTGATTAGAACAAATATGAATATTTTCGACAACTAAGGCCTCACGTGCCTTTAACTGAAATTTATGAATATGTTATAGGAATGTTATATTACACTCCTATGCACGAGTTCCATTGAAAAAGCCGTTAATTAAAAATGGTGATGTCACTAGTCCCGCCTCTCGAGAATTATTTAACGTAATTTTCGGAACCAATTGATTACTCTCTATAAAATCCGGACATACTTTGAAGACATATGTTCTGGACTGGCGGCTAGCTGATTTGATTCGAGATTTGATGATTCGATGTCGACATCGGTTTCCCAATTCGATATCAGATTTTGAATATGCGGAACAGTGCCGATTCACAGGGCCCTATCAAGGATCTTTAACACATTTTAGTTTTTTCTCATTTTAGGTCTACAGTAAACATGTCTCCCAGTCATGTGGCCAAAATGAAAGCTGCGTCGAAGAACGAGACACAAAACAACTCCACCCAACCACATAGGAATAGAGATACAGTGTCTCCAACACTAAAACGAGAAACTTTGTGTAAACTCATCAAACGCAGCTGATATTATGCAGCATAGGAATAATAATAAATTTACAATTGATAACTATTTTTGTAAAATTTATTCCCACCAATCGGTTCGGGCATGGGAGCTCTGTGGTTCAGTGGTTAGCGTGTCGGACTTGTATTCGCTGTTAACACGTCGATATGGGTTCGCAGTGCGTCGCCGGTCATTGAGTCTCCACATATCAGTGGCTTGGCCGATTTGAGCGATGTGCAATTGTTGGATTGCTCACTGTTTCAAAACCCTCGCCAAGTTGTGACCCTTGAGCAAGGTCGCTTGTACTGTCTGCTTCGCATCACTCATGCGTTAAAGAGTACCAGTCAGCTTGTCATACTGATGAGTATCAGAGCATGTTCTGATCAAATTAGAGCAGCGCCTGCAATGGCTGCAGCCGGTTCATTGGTTGGCTTGTACAAATGACTGGGATAATATTGTACCAAGCATGTTAGAGCAAGTAATTGATTAATCGCTATATAAAACTGGTCATTATTATTTATTATTATTCACTGATCAAAATAGGTCGAACAAGCTTGAAATATTAACAGGACTGTAACGGGGCTAGGAATCTAATGTCACTGATGTAATCTCTAAACCATCGCTTCAGAAGTTAGTTTAGCTGCTATCTGGGGATTCATGCAGTGGGTGAGCTAGATATTTGTTGCAGGAGTAATTGATCTTACTAATGAAAGGTGTAATGTGCAGACTTGATTGGTGATGGAGGTTCCTGGCTATGTTTATATACCATGAAAATACTTTTTTCTTGCATTCACAAAAGATTCTAGGTAAAATTAGATGGGGCATCCAAAAACAGTGTATGATTTTTTATACGCCCGTTTGAAAAAAAACGGATGATAACTTTAGATTGAATCGAGTAAACTAAACCAAATTTCGTATATTAGTTTACCACCCCAAAATACAGATCAAGTTCGAATATGGGTTTCGCCCGTATGATTTTGACTGAGTTACATGTATGTCCCTTTTTCGACTTAGATTTTACCTGATTTGCAGTTTCCGGATGATAACTTTACATTGAATCAAGTGAACTGAACCAAATTTGGTATATTAGTTTACCACCCCAAAATACAGATCAAATTCGAATATTGGTTTCGCCCGTATGATTTTGACTGAGTTATGCCCCTTTTTCGACTTAGATTTTACCTTATATGCGGTTTCCAGATGATAACTTTAGATTGAATCAAGTGAACTGAACCAAATTTGGTATACAGATCAAGTTCAAATATTATTTCATCTTAAGTCAAAGGTTTCAAACAAATGATTTAAACCTTGCCACACTCTACTCCAGAAACGGGCATATTATGCCACGCCCCGAAGACGTGCTCTTGTTATATGCTTTATTCTCTGCTCCATGAAAAACATTGCAGGATGCAGAAAATAGTAGAGCATGTAAAAAATAATGATAGAAGGAAGAAGCTACATGCAGCTACCTCCCGATTGGCATTTAACCGTCATTGTCCTCATTGACATCATCCACCAGCAATATAATCATCATCTTCAACACCACAATCATCATCATCACCACTATCATCATGATCACCATCGTCGCCACCATGACCACCATCATCATCATCACCACTATCATCATGATCACCGTCGTCACCACCATGACCATCATCATGACCATCATCATCATCACCATTATCAAAAGTACCTTCATAGTCACCCTCGAGATCGTCATCATCAGCAGGGGTCATATAAGCCAAGGTCCATATTAACCGGGGCCTGTATGAGCCAGGATCTGTAACATACGGTGGTCCGTCAAAACCAGTGTCAGTATCCATATTAGCCTCATACCTTCAAAACATACTTGGAAAATTATCAATAGATATTGTCTTCAATGCCCATGAAATATTAAGATGACGCAAACTATTATTCACCATATATACTTCATTCATGTTTGAAAAGCAAACAATTTCATAATTTAAATATTACTTTTCTTTTGCCAACCGGACATATATTAATTAGATACCGGTATGACATTTTTGTCCAAAATAGAATGTTATCAAACTAGGCTAATATCATCCTTAAAACGATAAATATTGATTTGCGGCAGCTCAAATCAGAGTAATATGGCTTTACGGCATGCCAAAAATCAACTTCACTGCTATAAAATAATGTATAGGTATCCATTTTTGTCACATCACTCATATGAAAGAGTTGTCAGTTACTAAGAGGTGATCCAATTAATAAATAGGAAATTACTCGGTTGGTTTGATGTTATTGACCTGATAGCGGGCCTAATATCAAACAAACCAAGAAATATCCTCTAATTATAGCAAAAGTTTCTCTAACTTGGTCATCTTGAAATAATTTTGGTGACAGAAATGTAGCTAGTTGTGTGGCTTGAAGGAAAAGAAGAACTTAAATTAGATTGTATTGATTCTCAAATATTATAGATCTCACCATCGCGCATCAACAAATCATGAAGCGTTCTCTTCAAAGCCTCTATTGACGAGAACCGCATTCCCTGGGATCTATTTTGTTCAAGAAAGTTCAGTCCCTCACAAATTCAACAGCGGAAACTCTCCATTCATGCACCATATATATTAGGGTGATGGTACAATATGGTGCTCTGCACACTACAAATTTAAGAGTTTAGTCTTTAATTTCTTTGACCAAATCAACCAGAGCCCAGAATTTTTTTAATTCTCTCCTGCATCTTGGTCCAAAATTTTGTTTGACTTATTTTATGAGATTATATTACGTTTATGATAAGGTAAGTTTATTTGCATGTTTAATGAGTGAATATTTTACATGAATAAATCGATGTTATTACTTACAAATTACTTACTTACAAATTACTTTTTTGTCCGCCGACCCAACGGGTTCGGAGGACTGTTACAATCAGCCTGTGCGTGCGTGCGTCCGAGGTTTCCGGATGATAACTTTAGTTAGAGTGAACCAAATTAAATTAAATTTGGTATGGGGGTTTACTAGCAGAAAAGACAGGTCAAGTTCGTATTCTGGTTCCGTCTGCCAATTTTCACCAGAGTTATTCCCCCTTTTCGACTTAGAATTTGACCGTCTGTTAACATTTTTGGTTTCCGACCGATAACTCCAGTTTGGATAATTTGATCTGAACCAAAGTTGGTATGTGTATTTCCCAGCTAAAGATACAGACCAAGTTCGAATATAGGTTCCGTCCAATTATTTTTACATGAGTTACTGCCCTTTTTCGACTTAGAATTTGACCGTCTGTTAACATTTTTGGTTTCCGACCGATAACTCCAGTTTGGATTATTTGATCTGAACCAAAGTTGGTATGTGTCTTTCTCCCAGCAAAACACAGGTCAAGTTCGAATTCGGGTTCCGAATTTTTGCCAATTTGATGTTTCGGATGATAACTTTAGTAAATGTGTACTGAATGAAATTAAATTTGGTATGTAGGATTACTAGCACTAAAGACAGGTTTTTATGCGCAAACAACGGTCGTATCAAACCGACATTTAGAGGCGGACATGAGGTCTACCGACCTTTTTTTTTACTTAGAATCTTGTAATTTTCTGGTTTCCGGATGATAACTTCAGTTTGTGTGATCATATCTGAACCAAATTTGGTATGTGAGTTTATCAGTCATATGTACAGGTCAAGTTCTTATATGGGTATGCTCCGCCTATTTTTGCGAGAGTTGTGGCCCTTTTTCGACTTGTTTTACTTAGAAAATTTCTCACTTTTTCGGTTTCCGGATTATATCTCAAGTTTGGATCCTTTAATTGCAAATACCGTTTTTATGTGAATCAGTCATATCAAGATACAGGTCAAGTTCGAATATGGGTTTGCTCCGCCCAGTTTGCGAGAGTTATGACCCTTTTTGTCCGCCGACCCGACGGGTTCGGAGGACTATTATAATCAGCACGTCCGTGCGTCTGTCTGTCCGAGGTTTCCGGATGATAACTTTAGTGAGAGTGAACCAAATTAAATTAAATTTAGTATGTGGGTTTACTAGCAGAAGAGACAGGTCAAGTTCGAATTCTGGTTCCGTCCGCCAATTTTCACCAGAGTTATGCCCCTTTTTTGTCCGCCGACCCAACGGGTTCGGAGGACTATTATAATCAACCTGTCCGTCCATCCGTGCGTCCGAGGTTTCCGGATGATAACTTTAGTTAGAGTGAACCAAATTAAATTAAATTTGGTATGTGGGTTTACAAGCAGAAAAGACAGGCCAAGTTCGAATTCTGGTTCCGTCCGCCAATTTTCACCAGAGTTATTCCCGGATTTTCACCAGTCGTTGCCCGGATTGACCACTCGTCGTTGGTCCGTCTGTCCGTCTGTCCGTCTGTCTGTCCGTAGACACTTTACGAGTAATGCGATAACTCAATCATTTTCTATCCGATCGAAACCAAATTTTGTATATGGGTTTCTCAACCTAAAATACAGATCGAGTTCGAATTTGGGTTTGATCCGAGATTTTGTTACAGAGTTATGGCCCTTTTTCAACTTAGAATTAACGCATTCTGCCATAACTCAAACATTTTGTATCTGATTGGAACCAAATTTGGTATGCGAGTTTCAGAGCCCAAAATACAGATCGAGTTCGAATATGGGTTTGATCCGATTTATTTTAAAGGAGTTATGACCCTTTTTCGAAAATAAAATAAAAAAAACAAAAATCCCATGCTATAACCAAAGTATATTTTGTCCGATTGTGTTCATATTTGATATGTAGGTTTATGATGACATGCCCCTCATCTGTATAGTTTTTGGTATTGATTGGTTGATCGGTTTAGAAAATAATTAACCCTTTACACACATGCTATCCAATGCAATAAGTTGAACATATTTCTTCTGATCTGCCTCATATTTCTTACCTAGGTTTTTCTTAGCACGTTCTTAGTCTGTATGGTTTTTGGTATTGTTTAATTAACCCTTTTCACTCTTATGTTTACTTAAAATTCACCCAAGCTGCTATGACTCAAAACATTTTTCATCTGATCAGCACCAAATTTGGTATATGAATTTATCACCCCTAAATACAGATCGAGTTCGAATATGGGTTTGATCCGATATATTTTAACAGAGTTATGACCCTTTATAATTCAAATAATTACTGGTGGGAATTTTAAGAGAACATATCTGGCAGACCATGTGTTATTGAAATGAGTTAATTATCACTATGTCTATGGACATGCTATAAAGCCTGATAGTGGTACTCCTGGCTGGCAGGATTTGTTATCATATTAATGTCAAATTGATTGATTGCTATCTGGTGGAGTGCTGTTTTCTGTGCACTATTAAGTTAACCCCTTTGCTGAAACAGGTTCATTACTAAAGTTTATGTAAACACTATAGGACACCTATTCTAAAATATTAAATTGGAATAGTCCATTGTTACTTAATTTGTAGGGATGTTTTACAGACATTGTTGTCTACATACACTGTTGTCTTATCTTAGACAAAAATTAATCCACACATTCCTCAGTTCCATGATGTGATGTCATTGCAAATGATTAACCCTCTCCACACATCATATGGTTTTGAAGCTTTTCGTTTGATCATTCTCCTATATTATGTCCAGGTTGATGGTGATCCACTTTTGATTTGCATGGATTTGGGATTAAAATTAAACCATTCCATAGACACATATTATGCGATTGACAGATATAATATTATCCCTTTCACTTTGATCCAGGTTCAGTAAGGGTTTCAATAAATCACCAATTATATATTCATCATTAGAGGAAATGTCTTATTTTGAAATTCCCTCAGTTGCATTTGGGCTCCAGGGTAATATTAATGGTGCTGGTATTCTTGAGACTGACTTATTGTATGGGTTTCTAAATCCAATGACATGCTTTGTATAGACTATTTTGTGTTTATCAGTTCATTAGTTTGGGTAAGATTAACCCTATTCTATCCGATTTGATAACTCAAATATTTCCATTGACTATGTTTATACATGTAGTTCTTGGCATAGTTGACAAGAACACACCCCTAACCTGCATAGTGAGGGTCATTTGGTTTATTTGCTTAAAAATATTAACATCCTCCTCCAATCCTGTTGACACAATGTGATAACTAAATATTTTTCACATGATCACTATATTAAGTGTGAATTGTTGAAACTTTAGCACTCATGAAAAGGTTGATGTAAGGATTTATAAAATTTATAAAAATAGCTAATCGCTATCGCCAAGGTTTGGGTTAAACATCTGCCGATCGTGATCGGCCTCTCGTTACTTAGAATTTTTGCCAATTTGATGTTTCCGGATGATAACTTTAGTAAATGTGTACTGAATGAAATTAAATTTGGTATGTAGGATTACTAGCACTAAAGACAGGTTTTTATGCGCAAACAACGGTCGTATCAAACCGACATTTAGAGGCGGACATGAGGTCTACCGACCTTTTTTTTACTTAGAATCTTGTAATTTTCTGGTTTCCGGATGATAACTTCAGTTTGTGTGATCATATCTGAACCAAATTTGGTATGTGAGTTTATCAGTCCTATGTACAGGTCAAGTTCTTATATGGGTATGCTCCGCCTATTTTTGCGAGAGTTGTGGCCCTTTTTCGACTTGTTTTACTTAGAAAATTTCTCACTTTTTCGGTTTCCGGATTATATCTCAAGTTTGGATCCTTTAATTGCAAATACCGTTTTTATGTGGTTCAGTCATATCAAGATACAGGTCAAGTTCGAATATGGGTTTGCTCCGCCCAGTTTGCGAGAGTTATGATCCTTTTTGTCCGCCGACCCGACGGGTTCGGAGGACTATTATAATCAGCACGTCCGTGCGTCTGTCTGTCCGAGGTTTCCGGATGATAACTTTAGTTAGAGTGAACCAAATTAAATTAAATTTGGTATGTGGGTTTACTAGCAGAAGAGACAGGTCAAGTTCGAATTCTGGTTCCGTCCGCCAATTTTCACCAGAGTTATGCCCCTTTTTTGTCCGCCGACCCAACGGGTTCGGAGGACTATTATAATCAACCTGTCCGTCCGTCCGTGCGTCCGAGGTTTCCGGATGATAACTTTAGTTAGAGTGAACCAAATTAAATTAAATTTGGTATGTGGGTTTACTAGCAGAAGAGACAGGTCAAGTTCGAAT
The DNA here is from genome assembly GCA_032622095.1 of Siphonodentalium dalli. NCBI lineage: Eukaryota > Metazoa > Mollusca > Scaphopoda > Gadilida > Siphonodentaliidae > Siphonodentalium > Siphonodentalium dalli. The sequence continues at coordinate 232,851,230 of CP136063.1, forward strand.
TCTGGTTCCGTCCGCCAATTTTCACCAGAGTTATGCCCCTTTTTTGTCCGCCGACCCAACGGGTTCGGAGGACTATTATAATCAACCTGTCCGTCCATCCGTGCGTCCGAGGTTTCCGGATGATAATTTTAGTTAGAGTGAACCAAATTAAATTAAATTTGGTATGTGGGTTTACAAGCAGAAAAGACAGGCCAAGTTCGAATTCTGGTTCCGTCCGCCAATTTTCACCAGAGTTATGCCCATTTTTCGACTTAGAATTTGACCGTATGTTAACATTTTTGGTTTCCGACCGATAACTCCAGTTTGGATTATTTGATATGAACCAAAGTTGGTATGTGTATTTCCCAGCTAAAGATACAGGCCAAGTTCGAATATGGGTTCCGTCCAATTATTTTCACCAGAGTTATGCCCCTTTTTCGACTTAGAATTTGACCGTCTGTTAACATTTTTGGTTTCCGACCGATAACTCCAGTTTGGATTATTTGATCTGAACCAAAGTTTGTATGTGTCTTTCTCCCAGCAAAACACAGGTCAAGTTCGAATTCAGGTTCCGTCCGCCAATTTTCACCAGAGCTATGTCCCTTTTTTACTTAGAATTTTTGCCAATTTGATGTTTCCGGATGATAACTTTAGTAAATGTGTACTGAATGAAATTAAATTTGGTATGTAGGATTACTAGCACTAAAGACAGGTTTTTATGCGCAAACAACGGTCGTATCAAACCGACATTTAGAGGCGGACATGAGGTCTACCGACCTTTTTTTTACTTAGAATCTTGTAATTTTCTGGTTTCCGGATGATAACTTCAGTTTGTGTGATCATATCTGAACCAAATTTGGTATGTGAGTTTATCAGTCCTATGTACAGGTCAAGTTCTTATATGGGTATGCTCCGCCTATTTTTGCGAGAGTTGTGGCCCTTTTTCGACTTGTTTTACTTAGAAAATTTCTCACTTTTTCGGTTTCCGGATTATATCTCAAGTTTGGATCCTTTAATTGCAAATACCGTTTTTATGTGGATCAGTCATATCAAGATACAGGTCAAGTTCGAATATGGGTTTGCTCCGCCCAGTTTGCGAGAGTTATGACCCTTTTTGTCCGCCGACCCGACGGGTTCGGAGGACTATTATAATCAGCACGTCCGTGCGTCTGTCTGTCCGAGGTTTCCGGATGATAACTTTAGTTAGAGTGAACCAAATTAAATTAAATTTGGTATGTGGGTTTACAAGCAGAAAAGACAGGCCAAGTTCGAATTCTGGTTCCGTCCGTCAATTTTCACCAGAGTTATTCCCCTTTTTCGACTTAGAATTTGACCGTCTGTTAACATTTTTGGTTTCCGACCGATAACTCCAGTTTGGATTATTTGATATGAACCAAAGTTTGTATGTGTATTTCCCAGCTAAAGATACAGGCCAAGTTCGAATATGGGTTCCGTCCAATTATTTTCACCAGAGTTATGCCCCTTTTTCGACTTAGAATTTGACCGTCTGTTAACATTTTTGGTTTCCGACCGATAACTCCAGTTTGGATTATTTGATCTGAACCAAAGTTGGTATGTGTCTTTCTCCCAGCAAAACACAGGTCAAGTTCGAATTCGGGTTCCGTCCGCCAATTTTCAGCAGAGCTATGTCCCTTTTTTACTTTGAAATTTTGCCAATTTGATGTTACCGGATGATAACTTTAGTAAATGTGTACTGAATGAAATTAAATTTGGTATGTAGGATTACTAGCACTAAAGACAGGTTTTTATGCGCAAACAACGGTCGTATCAAACCGACATTTAGAGGCGGACATGAGGTCTACCGACCTTTTTTTACTTAGAATCTTGTAATTATCTGGTTTCCGGATGATAACTTCAGTTTGTGTGATCATATCTTAACCAAATTTGGTATGTGAGTTTATCAGTCCAATGTACAGGTCAAGTTCTTATATGGGTATGCTCCGCCTATTTTTGCGAGAGTTGTGGCCCTTTTTCGACTTGTTTTACTTAGAAAATTTCTCACTTTTTCGGTTTCCGGATAATATCTCAAGTTTGGATCCTTTAATTGCAAATACCGTTTTTATGTGGATCAGTCATATCAAGATACAGGTCAAGTTCGAATATGGGTTTGCTCCGCCCAGTTTGCGAGAGTTATGACCCTTTTTGTCCGCCGACCCAACGGGTTCGGAGGACTATTATAATCAGCACGTCCGTGCGTCTGTCTGTCCGAGGTTTCCGGATGATAACTTTAGTTAGAGTGAACCAAATTAAATTAAATTTTTTATGTGGGTTTACTAGCAGAAGAGACAGGTCAAGTTCGAATTCTGGTTCCGTCCGCCAATTTTCACCAGAGTTATGCCCCTTTTTTGTCCGCCGACCCAACGGGTTCGGAGGACTATTATAATCAGCACGTCCGTGCGTGCGTCCATCCGTCCGTCCATCCGAGGTTTCCGGATGATAACTTTAGAGTGAATCAAATTAAATTAAATTTGGTATGTGGGTTTACTAGCAGAAGAGACAGGTCAAGTTCGAATTCTGTTTCGTCCGCCAATTTTCACCAGAGTTATACCCCTTTTTTGTCCGCCGACCCAACGGGTTCGGAGGACTATTATAATCAACCTTTCCGTCCGTCCGTGCGTCCGAGCTTTCCGGATGATAACTTTAGTTAGAGTGAACCAAATTAAATTAAATTTGGTATGTGGGTTTACTAGCAGAAGAGAAAGGTCAAGTTCGAATTCTGGTTCCGTCCGCCAATTTTCACCAGAGTTATGCCCCTTTTTTGTCCGCCGACCCAACGGGTTCGGAGGACTATTATAATCAACCTGTCCGTCCATCCGTGCGTCCGAGGTTTCCGGATGATAATTTTAGTTAGAGTGAACCAAATTAAATTAAATTTGGTATGTGGGTTTACAAGCAGAAAAGACAGGCCAAGTTCGAATTCTGGTTCCGTCCGCCAATTTTCACCAGAGTTATGCCCATTTTTCGACTTAGAATTTGACCGTATGTTAACATTTTGGTTTCCGACCGATAACTCCAGTTTGGATTATTTGATATGAACCAAAGTTGGTATGTGTATTTCCCAGCTAAAGATACAGGCCAAGTTCGAATATGGGTTCCGTCCAATTATTTTCACCAGAGTTATGCCCCTTTTTCGACTTAGAATTTGACCGTCTGTTAACATTTTTGGTTTCCGATCGATAACTCCAGTTTGGATTATTTGATCTGAACCAAAGTTGGTATGTGTCTTTCTCCCAGCAAAACACAGGTCAAGTTCGAATTCGGGTTCCGTCCGCCAATTTTCACCAGAGCTATGTCCCTTTTTTACTTAGAATTTTTGCCAATTTGATGTTTCCGGATGATAACTTTAGTAAATGTGTACTGAATGAAATTAAATTTGGTATGTAGGATTACTAGCACTAAAGACAGGTTTTTATGCGCAAACAACGGTCGTATCAAACCGACATTTAGAGGCGGACATGAGGTCTACCGACCTTTTTTTACTTAGAATCTTGTAATTATCTGGTTTCCGGATGATAACTTCAGTTTGTGTGATCATATCTGAACCAAATTTGGTATGTGAGTTTATCAGTCCTATGTACAGGTCAAGTTCTTATATGGGTATGCTCCGCCTATTTTTGCGAGAGTTGTGGCCCTTTTTCGACTTGTTTTACTTAGAAAATTTCTCACTTTTTCGGTTTCCGGATAATATCTCAAGTTTGGATCCTTTAATTGCAAATACCGTTTTTATGTGGATCAGTCATATCAAGATACAGGTCAAGTTCGAATATGGGTTTGCTCCGCCCAGTTTGCGAGAGTTATGACCCTTTTTGTCCGCCGACCCAACGGGTTCGGAGGACTATTATAATCAGCACGTCCGTGCGTCTGTCTGTCCGAGGTTTCCGGATGATAACTTTAGTTAGAGTGAACCAAATTAAATTAAATTTTTTATGTGGGTTTACTAGCAGAAGAGACAGGTCAAGTTCGAATTCTGGTTCCGTCCGCCAATTTTCACCAGAGTTATGCCCCTTTTTTGTCCGCCGACCCAACGGGTTCGGGGGACTATTATAATCAGCACGTCCGTGCGTGCGTCCATCCGTCCGTCCATCCGAGGTTTCCGGATGATAACTTTAGAGTGAATCAAATTAAATTAAATTTGGTATGTGGGTTTACTAGCAGAAGAGTCAGGTCAAGTTCGAATTCTGTTTCGTCCGCCAATTTTCACCAGAGTTATACCCCTTTTTTGTCCGCCGACCCAACGGGTTCGGAGGACTATTATAATCAACCTGTCCGTCCGTCCGTGCGTCCGAGCTTTCCGGATGATAACTTTAGTTAGAGTGAACCAAATTAAATTAAATTTGGTATGTGGGTTTACTAGCAGAAGAGACAGGTCAAGTTCGAATTCTGGTTCCGTCCGCCAATTTTCACCAGAGTTATGCCCCTTTTTTGTCCGCCGACCCAACGGGTTCGGAGGACTATTATAATCAACCTGTCCGTCCATCCGTGCGTCCGAGGTTTCCGGATGATAATTTTAGTTAGAGTGAACCAAATTAAATTAAATTTGGTATGTGGGTTTACAAGCAGAAAAGACAGGCCAAGTTCGAATTCTGGTTCCGTCCGCCAATTTTCACCAGAGTTATGCCCATTTTTCGACTTAGAATTTGACCGTATGTTAACATTTTGGTTTCCGACCGATAACTCCAGTTTGGATTATTTGATATGAACCAAAGTTGGTATGTGTATTTCCCAGCTAAAGATACAGGCCAAGTTCGAATATGGGTTCCGTCCAATTATTTTCACCAGAGTTATGCCCCTTTTTCGACTTAGAATTTGACCGTCTGTTAACATTTTTGGTTTCCGATCGATAACTCCAGTTTGGATTATTTGATCTGAACCAAAGTTGGTATGTGTCTTTCTCCCAGCAAAACACAGGTCAAGTTCGAATTCGGGTTCCGTCCGCCAATTTTCACCAGAGCTATGTCCCTTTTTTACTTAGAATTTTTGCCAATTTGATGTTTCCGGATGATAACTTTAGTAAATGTGTACTGAATGAAATTAAATTTGGTATGTAGGATTACTAGCACTAAAGACAGGTTTTTATGCGCAAACAACGGTCGTATCAAACCGACATTTAGAGGCGGACATGAGGTCTACCGACCTTTTTTTTACTTAGAATCTTGTAATTTTCTGGTTTCCGGATGATAACTTCAGTTTGTGTGATCATATCTGAACCAAATTTGGTATGTGAGTTTATCAGTCCTGTGTACAGGTCAAGTTCTTATATGGGTATGCTCCGCCTATTTTTGCGAGAGTTGTGGCCCTTTTTCGACTTGTTTTACTTAGAAAATTTCTCACTTTTTCGGTTTCCGGATTATATCTCAAGTTTGGATCCTTTAATTGCAAATACCGTTTTTATGTGGATCAGTCATATCAAGATACAGGTCAAGTTCGAATATGGGTTTGCTCCGCCCAGTTTGCGAGAGTTATGACCCTTTTTGTCCGCCGACCCGACGGGTTCGGAGGACTATTATAATCAGCACGTCCGTGCGTCTGTCTGTCCGAGGTTTCCGGATGATAACTTTAGTTAGAGTGAACCAAATTAAATTAAATTTGGTATGTGGGTTTACTAGTAGAAGAGACAGATCAAGTTCGAATTCTGGTACCGTCCGCCAATTTTCACCAGAGTTATGCCCCTTTTTTGTCCGCCGACCCAACGGGTTCGGAGGACTATTATAATCAACCTGTCCGTCCAACCGTGCGTCCGAAGTTTCCGGATGATAACTTTAGTTAGAGTGAACCAAATTAAATTAAATTTGGTATGTGGGTTTACAAGCAGAAAAGACAGGCCAAGTTCGAATTCTGGTTCCGTCCGTCAATTTTCACCAGAGTTATTCCCCTTTTTCGACTTAGAATTTGACCGTCTGTTAACATTTTTGGTTTCCGACCGATAACTCCAGTTTGGATTATTTGATATGAACCAAAGTTGGTATGTGTATTTCCCAGCTAAAGATACAGGCCAAGTTCGAATATGGGTTCCGTCCAATTATTTTCACCAGAGTTATGCCCCTTTTTCGAATTAGAATTTGACCGTCTGTTAACATTTTTGGTTTCCGACCGATAACTCCAGTTTGGATTATTTGATCTGAACCAAAGTTGGTATGTGTCTTTCTCCCAGCAAAACACAGGTCAAGTTCGAATTCGGGTTCCGTCCGCCAATTTTCAGCAGAGCTATGTCCCTTTTTTACTTAGAATTTTTGCCAATTTGATGTTTCCGGATGATAACTTTAGTAAATGTGTACTGAATGAAATTAAATTTGGTATGTAGGATTACTAGCACTAAAGACAGGTTTTTATGCGCAAACAACGGTCGTATCAAACCGACATTTAGAGGCGGACATGAGGTCTACCGACCTTTTTTTTACTTAGAATCTTGTAATTATCTGGTTTCCGGATGATAACTTCAGTTTGTGTGATCATATCTGAACCAAATTTGGTATGTGAGTTTATCAGTCCTATGTACAGGTCAAGTTCTTATATGGGTATGCTCCGCCTATTTTTGCGAGAGTTGTGGCCCTTTTTCGACTTGTTTTACTTAGAAAATTTCTCACTTTTTCGGTTTCCGGATAATATCTCAAGTTTGGATCCTTTAATTGCAAATACCGTTTTTATGTGGATCAGTCATATCAAGATACAGGTCAAGTTCGAATATGGGTTTGCTCCGCCCAGTTTGCGAGAGTTATGACCCTTTTTGTCCGCCGACCCAACGGGTTCGGAGGACTATTATAATCAGCACGTCCGTGCGTCTGTCTGTCCGAGGTTTCCGGATGATAACTTTAGTTAGAGTGAACCAAATTAAATTAAATTTTTTATGTGGGTTTACTAGCAGAAGAGACAGGTCAAGTTCGAATTCTGGTTCCGTCCGCCAATTTTCACCAGAGTTATGCCCCTTTTTTGTCCGCCGACCCAACGGGTTCGGAGGACTATTATAATCAGCACGTCCGTGCGTGCGTCCATCCGTCCGTCCATCCGAGGTTTCCGGATGATAACTTTAGAGTGAATCAAATTAAATTAAATTTGGTATGTGGGTTTACTAGCAGAAGAGACAGGTCAAGTTCGAATTCTGTTTCGTCCGCCAATTTTCACCAGAGTTATACCCCTTTTTTGTCCGCCGACCCAACGGGTTTGGAGGACTATTATAATCAACCTTTCCGTCCGTCCGTGCGTCCGAGCTTTCCGGATGATAACTTTAGTTAGAGTGAACCAAATTAAATTAAATTTGGTATGTGGGTTTACTAGCAGAAGAGAAAGGTCAAGTTCGAATTCTGGTTCCGTCCGCCAATTTTCACCAGAGTTATGCCCCTTTTTTGTCCGCCGACCCAACGGGTTCGGAGGACTATTATAATCAACCTGTCCGTCCATCCGTGCGTCCGAGGTTTCCGGATGATAATTTTAGTTAGAGTGAACCAAATTAAATTAAATTTGGTATGTGGGTTTACAAGCAGAAAAGACAGGCCAAGTTCGAATTCTGGTTCCGTCCGCCAATTTTCACCAGAGTTATGCCCATTTTTCGACTTAGAATTTGACCGTATGTTAACATTTTGGTTTCCGACCGATAACTCCAGTTTGGATTATTTGATATGAACCAAAGTTGGTATGTGTATTTCCCAGCTAAAGATACAGGCCAAGTTCGAATATGGGTTCCGTCCAATTATTTTCACCAGAGTTATGCCCCTTTTTCGACTTAGAATTTGACCGTCTGTTAACATTTTTGGTTTCCGATCGATAACTCCAGTTTGGATTATTTGATCTGAACCAAAGTTGGTATGTGTCTTTCTCCCAGCAAAACACAGGTCAAGTTCGAATTCGGGTTCCGTCCGCCAATTTTCACCAGAGCTATGTCCCTTTTTTACTTAGAATTTTTGCCAATTTGATGTTTCCGGATGATAACTTTAGTAAATGTGTACTGAATGAAATTAAATTTGGTATGTAGGATTACTAGCACTAAAGACAGGTTTTTATGCGCAAACAACGGTCGTATCAAACCGACATTTAGAGGCGGACATGAGGTCTACCGACCTTTTTTTACTTAGAATCTTGTAATTATCTGGTTTCCGGATGATAACTTCAGTTTGTGTGATCATATCTGAACCAAATTTGGTATGTGAGTTTATCAGTCCTATGTACAGGTCAAGTTCTTATATGGGTATGCTCCGCCTATTTTTGCGAGAGTTGTGGCCCTTTTTCGACTTGTTTTACTTAGAAAATTTCTCACTTTTTCGGTTTCCGGATAATATCTCAAGTTTGGATCCTTTAATTGCAAATACCGTTTTTATGTGGATCAGTCATATCAAGATACAGGTCAAGTTCGAATATGGGTTTGCTCCGCCCAGTTTGCGAGAGTTATGACCCTTTTTGTCCGCCGACCCAACGGGTTCGGAGGACTATTATAATCAGCACGTCCGTGCGTCTGTCTGTCCGAGGTTTCCGGATGATAACTTTAGTTAGAGTGAACCAAATTAAATTAAATTTTTTATGTGGGTTTACTAGCAGAAGAGACAGGTCAAGTTCGAATTCTGGTTCCGTCCGCCAATTTTCACCAGAGTTATGCCCCTTTTTTGTCCGCCGACCCAACGGGTTCGGAGGACTATTATAATCAGCACGTCCGTGCGTGCGTCCATCCGTCCGTCCATCCGAGGTTTCCGGATGATAACTTTAGAGTGAATCAAATTAAATTAAATTTGGTATGTGGGTTTACTAGCAGAAGAGTCAGGTCAAGTTCGAATTCTGTTTCGTCCGCCAATTTTCACCAGAGTTATACCCCTTTTTTGTCCGCCGACCCAACGGGTTCGGAGGACTATTATAATCAACCTGTCCGTCCGTCCGTGCGTCCGAGCTTTCCGGATGATAACTTTAGTTAGAGTGAACCAAATTAAATTAAATTTGGTATGTGGGTTTACTAGCAGAAGAGACAGGTCAAGTTCGAATTCTGGTTCCGTCCGCCAATTTTCACCAGAGTTATGCCCCTTTTTTGTCCGCCGACCCAACGGGTTCGGAGGACTATTATAATCAACCTGTCCGTCCATCCGTGCGTCCGAGGTTTCCGGATGATAATTTTAGTTAGAGTGAACCAAATTAAATTAAATTTGGTATGTGGGTTTACAAGCAGAAAAGACAGGCCAAGTTCGAATTCTGTTTCGTCCGCCAATTTTCACCAGAGTTATGCCCATTTTTCGACTTAGAATTTGACCGTATGTTAACATTTTGGTTTCCGACCGATAACTCCAGTTTGGATTATTTGATATGAACCAAAGTTGGTATGTGTATTTCCCAGCTAAAGATACAGGCCAAGTTCGAATATGGGTTCCGTCCAATTATTTTCACCAGAGTTATGCCCCTTTTTCGACTTAGAATTTGACCGTCTGTTAACATTTTTGGTTTCCGATCGATAACTCCAGTTTGGATTATTTGATCTGAACCAAAGTTGGTATGTGTCTTTCTCCCAGCAAAACACAGGTCAAGTTCGAATTCGGGTTCCGTCCGCCAATTTTCACCAGAGCTATGTCCCTTTTTTACTTAGAATTTTTGCCAATTTGATGTTTCCGGATGATAACTTTAGTAAATGTGTACTGAATGAAATTAAATTTGGTATGTAGGATTACTAGCACTAAAGACAGGTTTTTATGCGCAAACAACGGTCGTATCAAACCGACATTTAGAGGCGGACATGAGGTCTACCGACCTTTTTTTTACTTAGAATCTTGTAATTTTCTGGTTTCCGGATGATAACTTCAGTTTGTGTGATCATATCTGAACCAAATTTGGTATGTGAGTTTATCAGTCCTGTGTACAGGTCAAGTTCTTATATGGGTATGCTCCGCCTATTTTTGCGAGAGTTGTGGCCCTTTTTCGACTTGTTTTACTTAGAAAATTTCTCACTTTTTCGGTTTCCGGATTATATCTCAAGTTTGGATCCTTTAATTGCAAATACCGTTTTTATGTGGATCAGTCATATCAAGATACAGGTCAAGTTCGAATATGGGTTTGCTCCGCCCAGTTTGCGAGAGTTATGACCCTTTTTGTCCGCCGACCCGACGGGTTCGGAGGACTATTATAATCAGCACGTCCGTGCGTCTGTCTGTCCGAGGTTTCCGGATGATAACTTTAGTTAGAGTGAACCAAATTAAATTAAATTTGGTATGTGGGTTTACTAGTAGAAGAGACAGCTCAAGTTCGAATTCTGGTACCGTCCGCCAATTTTCACCAGAGTTATGCCCCTTTTTTGTCCGCCGACCCAACGGGTTCGGAGGACTATTATAATCAACCTGTCCGTCCAACCGTGCGTCCGAAGTTTCCGGATGATAACTTTAGTTAGAGTGAACCAAATTAAATTAAATTTGGTATGTGGGTTTACAAGCAGAAAAGACAGGCCAAGTTCGAATTCTGGTTCCGTCCGTCAATTTTCACCAGAGTTATTCCCCTTTTTCGACTTAGAATTTGACCGTCTGTTAACATTTTTGGTTTCCGACCGATAACTCCAGTTTGGATTATTTGATATGAACCAAAGTTGGTATGTGTATTTCCCAGCTAAAGATACAGGCCAAGTTCGAATATGGGTTTCGTCCAATTATTTTCACCAGAGTTATGCCCCTTTTTCGAATTAGAATTTGACCGTCTGTTAACATTTTTGGTTTCCGACCGATAACTCCAGTTTGGATTATTTGATCTGAACCAAAGTTGGTATGTGTCTTTCTCCCAGCAAAACACAGGTCAAGTTCGAATTCGGGTTCCGTCCGCCAATTTTCAGCAGAGCTATGTCCCTTTTTTACTTAGAATTTTTGCCAATTTGATGTTTCCGGATGATAACTTTAGTAAATGTGTACTGAATGAAATTAAATTTGGTATGTAGGATTACTAGCACTAAAGACAGGTTTTTATGCGCAAACAACGGTCGTATCAAACCGACATTTAGAGGCGGACATGAGGTCTACCGACCTTTTTTTTACTTAGAATCTTGTAATTATCTGGTTTCCGGATGATAACTTCAGTTTGTGTGATCATATCTGAACCAAATTTGGTATGTGAGTTTATCAGTCCTATGTACAGGTCAAGTTCTTATATGGGTATGCTCCGCCTATTTTTGCGAGAGTTGTGGCCCTTTTTCGACTTGTTTTACTTAGAAAATTTCTCACTTTTTCGGTTTCCGGATAATATCTCAAGTTTGGATCCTTTAATTGCAAATACCGTTTTTATGTGGATCAGTCATATCAAGATACAGGTCAAGTTCGAATATGGGTTTGCTCCGCCCAGTTTGCGAGAGTTATGACCCTTTTTGTCCGCCGACCCAACGGGTTCGGAGGACTATTATAATCAGCACGTCCGTGCGTCTGTCTGTCCGAGGTTTCCGGATGATAACTTTAGTTAGAGTGAACCAAATTAAATTAAATTTTTTATGTGGGTTTACTAGCAGAAGAGACAGGTCAAGTTCGAATTCTGGTTCCGTCCGCCAATTTTCACCAGAGTTATGCCCCTTTTTTGTCCGCCGACCCAACGGGTTCGGAGGACTATTATAATCAGCACGTCCGTGCGTGCGTCCATCCGTCCGTCCATCCGAGGTTTCCGGATGATAACTTTAGAGTGAATCAAATTAAATTAAATTTGGTATGTGGGTTTACTAGCAGAAGAGACAGGTCAAGTTCGAATTCTGTTTCGTCCGCCAATTTTCACCAGAGTTATACCCCTTTTTTGTCCGCCGACCCAACGGGTTCGGAGGACTATTATAATCAACCTTTCCGTCCGTCCGTGCGTCCGAGCTTTCCGGATGATAACTTTAGTTAGAGTGAACCAAATTAAATTAAATTTGGTATGTGGGTTTACTAGCAGAAGAGAAAGGTCAAGTTCGAATTCTGGTTCCGTCCGCCAATTTTCACCAGAGTTATGCCCCTTTTTTGTCCGCCGACCCAACGGGTTCGGAGGACTATTATAATCAACCTGTCCGTCCATCCGTGCGTCCGAGGTTTCCGGATGATAATTTTAGTTAGAGTGAACCAAATTAAATTAAATTTGGTATGTGGGTTTACAAGCAGAAAAGACAGGCCAAGTTCGAATTCTGGTTCCGTCCGCCAATTTTCACCAGAGTTATGCCCATTTTTCGACTTAGAATTTGACCGTATGTTAACATTTTGGTTTCCGACCGATAACTCCAGTTTGGATTATTTGATATGAACCAAAGTTGGTATGTGTATTTCCCAGCTAAAGATACAGGCCAAGTTCGAATATGGGTTCCGTCCAATTATTTTCACCAGAGTTATGCCCCTTTTTCGACTTAGAATTTGACCGTCTGTTAACATTTTTGGTTTCCGATCGATAACTCCAGTTTGGATTATTTGATCTGAACCAAAGTTGGTATGTGTCTTTCTCCCAGCAAAACACAGGTCAAGTTCGAATTCGGGTTCCGTCCGCCAATTTTCACCAGAGCTATGTCCCTTTTTTACTTAGAATTTTTGCCAATTTGATGTTTCCGGATGATAACTTTAGTAAATGTGTACTGAATGAAATTAAATTTGGTATGTAGGATTACTAGCACTAAAGACAGGTTTTTATGCGCAAACAACGGTCGTATCAAACCGACATTTAGAGGCGGACATGAGGTCTACCGACCTTTTTTTTACTTAGAATCTTGTAATTTTCTGGTTTCCGGATGATAACTTCAGTTTGTGTGATCATATCTGAACCAAATTTGGTATGTGAGTTTATCAGTCCTGTGTACAGGTCAAGTTCTTATATGGGTATGCTCCGCCTATTTTTGCGAGAGTTGTGGCCCTTTTTCGACTTGTTTTACTTAGAAAATTTCTCACTTTTTCGGTTTCCGGATTATATCTCAAGTTTGGATCCTTTAATTGCAAATACCGTTTTTATGTGGATCAGTCATATCAAGATACAGGTCAAGTTCGAATATGGGTTTGCTCCGCCCAGTTTGCGAGAGTTATGACCCTTTTTGTCCGCCGACCCGACGGGTTCGGAGGACTATTATAATCAGCACGTCCGTGCGTCTGTCTGTCCGAGGTTTCCGGATGATAACTTTAGTTAGAGTGAACCAAATTAAATTAAATTTTTTATGTGGGTTTACTAGCAGAAGAGACAGGTCAAGTTCGAATTCTGGTTCCGTCCGCCAATTTTCACCAGAGTTATGCCCCTTTTTTGTCCGCCGACCCAACGGGTTCGGAGGACTATTATAATCAGCACGTCCGTGCGTGCGTCCATCCGTCCGTCCATCCGAGGTTTCCGGATGATAACTTTAGAGTGAATCAAATTAAATTAAATTTGGTATGTGGGTTTACTAGCAGAAGAGTCAGGTCAAGTTCGAATTCTGTTTCGTCCGCCAATTTTCACCAGAGTTATACCCCTTTTTTGTCCGCCGACCCAACGGGTTCGGAGGACTATTATAATCAACCTGTCCGTCCGTCCGTGCGTCCGAGCTTTCCGGATGATAACTTTAGTTAGAGTGAACCAAATAAATTAAATTTGGTATGTGGGTTTACTAGCAGAAGAGACAGGTTAAGTTCGAATTCTGGTTCCGTCCGCCAATTTTCACCAGAGTTATGCCCCTTTTTTGTCCGCCGACCCAACGGGTTCGGAGGACTATTATAATCAACCTGTCCGTCCATCCGTGCGTCCGAGGTTTCCGGATGATAATTTTAGTTAGAGTGAACCAAATTAAATTAAATTTGGTATGTGGGTTTACAAGCAGAAAAGACAGGCCAAGTTCGAATTCTGGTTCCGTCCGCCAATTTTCACCAGAGTTATGCCCATTTTTCGACTTAGAATTTGACCGTATGTTAACATTTTGGTTTCCGACCGATAACTCCAGTTTGGATTATTTGATATGAACCAAAGTTGGTATGTGTATTTCCCAGCTAAAGATACAGGCCAAGTTCGAATATGGGTTCCGTCCAATTATTTTCACCAGAGTTATGCCCCTTTTTCGACTTAGAATTTGACCGTCTGTTAACATTTTTGGTTTCCGATCGATAACTCCAGTTTGGATTATTTGATCTGAACCAAAGTTGGTATGTGTCTTTCTCCCAGCAAAACACAGGTCAAGTTCGAATTCGGGTTCCGTCCGCCAATTTTCACCAGAGCTATGTCCCTTTTTTACTTAGAATTTTTGCCAATTTGATGTTTCCGGATGATAACTTTAGTAAATGTGTACTGAATGAAATTAAATTTGGTATGTAGGATTACTAGCACTAAAGACAGGTTTTTATGCGCAAACAACGGTCGTATCAAACCGACATTTAGAGGCGGACATGAGGTCTACCGACCTTTTTTTTACTTAGAATCTTGTAATTTTCTGGTTTCCGGATGATAACTTCAGTTTGTGTGATCATATCTGAACCAAATTTGGTATGTGAGTTTATCAGTCCTGTGTACAGGTCAAGTTCTTATATGGGTATGCTCCGCCTATTTTTGCGAGAGTTGTGGCCCTTTTTCGACTTGTTTTACTTAGAAAATTTCTCACTTTTTCGGTTTCCGGATTATATCTCAAGTTTGGATCCTTTAATTGCAAATACCGTTTTTATGTGGATCAGTCATATCAAGATACAGGTCAAGTTCGAATATGGGTTTGCTCCGCCCAGTTTGCGAGAGTTATGACCCTTTTTGTCCGCCGACCCGACGGGTTCGGAGGACTATTATAATCAGCACGTCCGTGCGTCTGTCTGTCCGAGGTTTCCGGATGATAACTTTAGTTAGAGTGAACCAAATTAAATTAAATTTTTTATGTGGGTTTACTAGCAGAAGAGACAGGTCAAGTTCGAATTCTGGTTCCGTCCGCCAATTTTCACCAGAGTTATGCCCCTTTTTTGTCCGCCGACCCAACGGGTTCGGAGGACTATTATAATCAACCTGTCCGTCCATCCGTGCGTCCGAGGTTTCCGGATGATAACTTTAGTTAGAGTGAACCAAATTAAATTAAATTTGGTTTGTGGGTTTACAAGCAGAAAAGACAGGCCAAGTTCGAATTCTGGTTCCGTCCGTCAATTTTCACCAGAGTTATTCCCCTTTTTCGACTTAGAATTAGACCGTCTGTTAACATTTTTGGTTTCCGACCGATAACTCCAGTTTGGATTATTTGATATGAACCAAAGTTGGTATGTGTCTTTCTCCCAGCAAAACACAGGTCAAGTTCGAATTCGGGTTCCGTCCGCCAATTTTCAGCAGAGCTATGTCCCTTTTTTACTTAGAATTTTTGCCAATTTGATGTTTCCGGATGATAACTTTAGTAAATGTGTACTGAATGAAATTAAATTTGGTATGTAGGATTACTAGCACTAAAGACAGGTTTTTATGCGCAAACAACGGTCGTATCAAACCGACATTTAGAGGCGGACATGAGGTCTACCGACCTTTTTTTTACTTAGAATCTTGTAATTATCTGGTTTCCGGATGATAACTTCAGTTTGTGTGATCATATCTGAACCAAATTTGGTATGTGAGTTTATCAGTCCTATGTACAGGTCAAGTTCTTATATGGGTATGCTCCGCCTATTTTTGCGAGAGTTGTGGCCCTTTTTCGACTTGTTTTACTTAGAAAATTTCTCACTTTTTCGGTTTCCGGATAATATCTCAAGTTTGGATCCTTTAATTGCAAATACCGTTTTTATGTGGATCAGTCATATCAAGATACAGGTCAAGTTCGAATATGGGTTTGCTCCGCCCAGTTTGCGAGATTTATGACCCTTTTTGTCCGCCGACCCAACGGGTTCGGAGGACTATTATAATCAGCACGTCCGTGCGTCTGTCTGTCCGTGGTTTCCGGATGATAACTTTAGTTAGAGTGAACCAAATTAAATTAAATTTTTTTATGTGGGTTTAATAGCAGAAGAGACAGGTCAAGTTCGAATTCTGGTTCCGTCCGCCAATTTTCACCAGAGTTATGCCCCTTTTTTGTCCGCCGACCCAACGGGTTCGGAGGACTATTATAATCAACCTGTCCGTCCATCCGTGCGTCCGAGGTTTCCGGATGATAACTTTAGTTAGAGTGAACCAAATTAAATTAAATTTGGTATGTGGGTTTACAAGCAGAAAAGACAGGCCAAGTTCGAATTCTGGTTCCGTCCGTCAATTTTCACCAGAGTTATTCCCCTTTTTCGACTTAGAATTTGACCGTCTGTTAACATTTTTGGTTTCCGACCGATAACTCCAGTTTTGATTATTTGATATGAACCAAAGTTGGTATGTGTATTTCCCAGCTAAAGATACAGGCCAAGTTCGAATATGGGTTCCGTCCAATTATTTTCACCAGAGTTATGCCCCTTTTCGAATTAGAATTTGACCGTCTGTTAACATTTTTGGTTTCCGACCGATAACTCCAGTTTGGATTATTTGATCTGAACCAAAGTTGGTATGTGTCTTTCTCCCAGCAAAACACAGGTCAAGTTCGAATTCGGGTTCCGTCCGCCAATTTTCAGCAGAGCTATGTCCATTTTTTACTTAGAATTTTTGCCAATTTGATGTTTCCGGATGATAACTTTAGTAAATGTGTACTGAATGAAATTAAATTTGGTATGTAGGATTACTAGCACTAAAGACAGGTTTTTATGCGCAAACAACGGTCGTATCAAACCGACATTTAGAGGCGGACATGAGGTCTACCGACCTTTTTTTTACTTAGAATCTTGTAATTATCTGGTTTCCGGATGATAACTTCAGTTTGTGTGATCATATCTGAACCAAATTTGGTATGTGAGTTTATCAGTCCTATGTACAGGTCAAGTTCTTATATGGGTATGCTCCGCCTATTTTTGCGAGAGTTGTGGCCCTTTTTCGACTTGTTTTACTTAGAAAATTTCTCACTTTTTCGGTTTCCGGATAATATCTCAAGTTTGGATCCTTTAATTGCAAATACCGTTTTTATGTGGATCAGTCATATCAAGATACAGGTCAAGTTCGAATATGGGTTTGCTCCGCCCAGTTTGCGAGATTTATGACCCTTTTTGTCCGCCGACCCAACGGGTTCGGAGGACTATTATAATCAGCACGTCCGTGCGTCTGTCTGTCCGAGGTTTCCGGATGATAACTTTAGTTAGAGTGAACCAAATTAAATTAAATTTTTTATGTGGGTTTACTAGCAGAAGAGACAGGTCAAGTTCGAATTCTGGTTCCGTCCGCCAATTTTCACCAGAGTTATGCCCCTTTTTTGTCCGCCGACCCAACGGGTTCGGAGGACTATTATAATCAACCTGTCCGTCCATCCGTGCGTCCGAGGTTTCCGGATGCTAACTTTAGTTAGAGTGAACCAAATTAAATTAAATTTGGTATGTGGGTTTACAAGCAGAAAAGACAGGCCAAGTTCGAATTCTGGTTCCGTCCGTCAATTTTCACCAGAGTTATTCCCCTTTTTCGACTTAGAATTTGACCGTCTGTTAACATTTTTGGTTTCCGACCGATAACTCCAGTTTGGATTATTTGATATGAACCAAAGTTGGTATGTGTATTTCCCAGCTAAAGATACAGGCCAAGTTCGAATATGGGTTCCGTCCAATTATTTTCACCAGAGTTATGCCCCTTTTTCGAATTAGAATTTGACCGTCTGTTAACATTTTTGGTTTCCGACCGATAACTCCAGTTTGGATTATTTGATCTGAACCAAAGTTGGTATATGTCTTTCTCCCAGCAAAACACAGGTCAAGTTCGAATTCGGGTTCCGTCCGCCAATTTTCAGCAGAGCTATGTCCCTTTTTTACTTAGAATTTTTGCCAATTTGATGTTTCCGGATGATAACTTTAGTAAATGTGTACTGAATGAAATTAAATTTGGTATGTAGGATTACTAGCACTAAAGACAGGTTTTTATGCGCAAACAACGGTCGTATCAAACCGACATTTAGAGGCGGACATGAGGTCTACCGACCTTTTTTTTACTTAGAATCTTGTAATTATCTGGTTTCCGGATGATAACTTCAGTTTGTGTGATCATATCTGAACCAAATTTGGTATGTGAGTTTATCAGTCCTATGTACAGGTCAAGTTCTTATATGGGTATGCTCCGCCTATTTTTGCGAGAGTTGTGGCCCTTTTTCGACTTGTTTTACTTAGAAAATTTCTCACTTTTTCGGTTTCCGGATAATATCTCAAGTTTGGATCCTTTAATTGCAAATACCGTTTTTATGTGGATCAGTCATATCAAGATACAGGTCAAGTTCGAATATGGGTTTGCTCCGCCCAGTTTGCGAGATTTATGACCCTTTTTGTCCGCCGACCCAACGGGTTCGGAGGACTATTATAATCAGCACGTCCGTGCGTCTGTCTGTCCGAGGTTTCCGGATGATAACTTTAGTTAGAGTGAACCAAATTAAATTAAATTTTTTATGTGGGTTTACTAGCAGAAGAGACAGGTCAAGTTCGAATTCTGGTTCCGTCCGCCAATTTTCACCAGAGTTATGCCCCTTTTTTGTCCGCCGACCCAACGGGTTCGGAGGACTATTATAATCAACCTGTCCGTCCATCCGTGCGTCCGAGGTTTCCGGATGATAACTTTAGTTAGAGTGAACCAAATTAAATTAAATTTGGTTTGTGGGTTTACAAGCAGAAAAGACAGGCCAAGTTCGAATTCTGGTTCCGTCCGTCAATTTTCACCAGAGTTATTCCCCTTTTTCGACTTAGAATTAGACCGTCTGTTAACATTTTTGGTTTCCGACCGATAACTCCAGTTTGGATTATTTGATCTGAACCAAAGTTGGTATGTGTCTTTCTCCCAGCAAAACACAGGTCAAGTTCGAATTCGGGTTCCGTCCGCCAATTTTCAGCAGAGCTATGTCCCTTTTTTACTTAGAATTTTTGCCAATTTGATGTTTCCGGATGATAACTTTAGTAAATGTGTACTGAATGAAATTAAATTTGGTATGTAGGATTACTAGCACTAAAGACAGGTTTTTATGCGCAAACAACGGTCGTATCAAACCGACATTTAGAGGCGGACATGAGGTCTACCGACCTTTTTTTTACTTAGAATCTTGTAATTATCTGGTTTCCGGATGATAACTTCAGTTTGTGTGATCATATCTGAACCAAATTTGGTATGTGAGTTTATCAGTCCTATGTACAGGTCAAGTTCTTATATGGGTATGCTCCGCCTATTTTTGCGAGAGTTGTGGCCCTTTTTCGACTTGTTTTACTTAGAAAATTTCTCACTTTTTCGGTTTCCGGATAATATCTCAAGTTTGGATCCTTTAATTGCAAATACCGTTTTTATGTGGATCAGTCATATCAAGATACAGGTCAAGTTCGAATATGGGTTTGCTCCGCCCAGTTTGCGAGATTTATGACCCTTTTTGTCCGCCGACCCAACGGGTTCGGAGGACTATTATAATCAGCACGTCCGTGCGTCTGTCTGTCCGAGGTTTCCGGATGATAACTTTAGTTAGAGTGAACCAAATTAAATAAAAAAATTTTATGTGGGTTTACTAGCAGAAGAGACAGGTCAAGTTCGAATTCTGGTTCCGTCCGCCAATTTTCACCAGAGTTATGCCCCTTTTTTGTCCGCTGAATCAACGGGTTTGGAGGACTATTATAATCAACCTGTCCGTCCATCCGTGCGTCCGAGGTTTCCGGATGATAACTTTAGTTAGAGTGAACCAAATTAAATTAAATTTGGTATGTGGGTTTACAAGCAGAAAAGACAGGCCAAGTTCGAATTCTGGTTCCGTCCGTCAATTTTCACCAGAGTTATTCCCCTTTTTCGACTTAGAATTTGACCGTCTGTTAACATTTTTGGTTTCCGACCGATAACTCCAGTTTGGATTATTTGATATGAACCAATGTTGGTATGTGTATTTCCCAGCTAAAGATACAGGCCAAGTTCGAATATGGGTTCCGTCCAATTATTTTCACCAGAGTTATGCCCCTTTTCGACTTAGAATTTGACCGTCTGTTAACATTTTTGGTTTCCGATCGATAACTCCAGTTTGGATTATTTGATCTGAACCAAAGTTGGTATTTGTCTTTCTCCCAGCAAAACACAGGTCAAGTTCGAATTCGGGTTCCGTCCGCCAATTTTCACCAGAGCTATGTCCCTTTTTTACTTAGAATTTTTGCCAATTTGATGTTTCCGGATGATAACTTTAGTAAATGTGTACTGAATGAAATTAAATTTGGTATGTAGGATTACTAGCACTAAAGACAGGTTTTTATGCGCAAACAACGGTCGTATCAAACCGATATTTAGAGGCGGACATGAGGTCTACCGACCTTTTTTTACTTAGAATCTTGTAATTATCTGGTTTCCGGATGATAACTTCAGTTTGTGTGATCATATCTGAACCAAATTTGGTATGTGAGTTTATCAGTCCTATGTACAGGTCAAGTTCTTATATGGGTATGCTCCGCCTATTTTTGCGAGAGTTGTGGCCCTTATTCGACTTGTTTTACTTAGAAAATTTCTCACTTTTTCGGTTTCCGGATAATATCTCAAGTTTGGATCCTTTAATTGCAAATACCGTTTTTATGTGGATCAGTCATATCAAGATACAGGTCAAGTTCGAATATGGGTTTGCTCCGCCCAGTTTGCGAGAGTTATGACCCTTTTTGTCCGCCGACCCAACGGGTTCGGAGGACTATTATAATCAGCACGTCCGTGCGTCTGTCTGTCCGAGGTTTCCGGATGATAACTTTAGTTAGAGTGAACCAAATTAAATTAAATTTTTTATGTGGGTTTACTAGCAGAAGAGACAGGTCAAGTTCGAATTCTGGTTCCGTCCGCCAATTTTCACCAGAGTTATGCCCCTTTTTTGTCCGCCGACCCAACGGGTTCGGAGGACTATTATAATCAACCTGTCCGTCCATCCGTGCGTCCGAGGTTTCCGGATGATAACTTTAGTTAGAGTGAACCAAATTAAATTAAATTTGGTATGTGGGTTTACAAGCAGAAAAGACAGGCCAAGTTCGAATTCTGGTTCCGTCCGTCAATTTTCACCAGAGTTATTCCCCTTTTTCGACTTAGAATTTGACCGTCTGTTAACATTTTTGGTTTCCGACCGATAACTCCAGTTTGGATTATTTGATCTGAACCAAAGTTTGTATGTGTATTTCCCAGCTAAAGATACAGGCCAAGTTCGAATATGGGTTCCGTCCAATTATTTTCACCAGAGTTATGCCCCTTTTTCGACTTAGAATTTGACCGTCTGTTAACATTTTTGGTTTCCGACCGATAACTCCAGTTTGGATTATTTGATCTGAACCAAAGTTGGTATGTGTCTTTCTCCCAGCAAAACACAGGTCAAGTTCGAATTCGGGTTCCGTCCGCCAATTTTCACCAGAGCTATGTCCCTTTTTTACTTAGAATGTTTGCCAATTTGATGTTTCCGGATGATAACTTTAGTAAATGTGTACTGAATGAAATTAAATTTGGTATGTAGGATTACTAGCACTAAAGACAGGTTTTTATGCGCAAACAACGGTCGTATCAAACCGACATTTAGAGGCGGACATGAGGTCTACCGACCTTTTTTTACTTAGAATCTTGTAATTATCTGGTTTCCGGATGATAACTTCAGTTTGTGTGATCATATCTGAACCAAATTTGGTATGTGAGTTTATCAGTCCTATGTACAGGTCAAGTTCTTATATGGGTATGCTCCGCCTATTTTTGCGAGAGTTGTGGCCCTTATTCGACTTGTTTTACTTAGAAAATTTCTCACTTTTTCGGTTTCCGGATAATATCTCAAGTTTGGATCCTTTAATTGCAAATACCGTTTTTATATGGATCAGTCATATCAAGATACAGGTCAAGTTCGAATATGGGTTTGCTCCGCCCAGTTTGCGAGAGTTATGACCCTTTTTGTCCGCCGACCCAACGGGTTCGGAGGACTATTATAATCAGCACGTCCGTGCGTCTGTCTGTCCGAGGTTTCCGGATGATAACTTTAGTTAGAGTGAACCAAATTAAATTAAATTTTTTATGTGGGTTTACTAGCAGAAGAGACAGGTCAAGTTCGAATTCTGGTTTCGTCCGCCAATTTTCACCAGAGTTATGCCCCTTTTTTGTCCGCCGACCCAACGGGTTCGGAGGACTATTATAATCAGCACGTCCGTGCGTGCGTCCATCCGTCCGTCCATCCGAGGTTTCCGGATGATAACTTTAGAGTGAATCAAATTAAATTAAATTTGGTATGTGGGTTTACTAGCAGAAGAGACAGGTCAAGTTCGAATTCTGTTTCGTCCGCCAATTTTCACCAGAGTTATACCCCTTTTTTTCCGCCGACCCAACGGGTTTGGAGGACTATTATAATCAACCTGTCCGTCCGTCCGTGCGTCCGAGCTTTCCGGAAGATAACTTTAGTTAGAGTGAACCAAATTAAATTAAATTTGGTATGTGGGTTTACTAGCAGACGAGACAGGTCAAGTTCGAATTCTGGTTCCGTCCGCCAATTTTCACCAGAGTTATGCCCCTTTTTTGTCCGCCGACCCAACGGGTTCGGAGGACTATTATAATCAACCTGTCCGTCCATCCGTGCGTCCGAGGTTTCCGGATGATAATTTTAGTTAGAGTGAACCAAATTAAATTAAATTTGGTATGTGGGTTTACAAGCAGAAAAGACAGGCCAAGTTCGAATTCTGGTTCCGTCCGCCAATTTTCACCAGAGTTATGCCCATTTTTCGACTTAGAATTTGACCGTATGTTAACATTTTGGTTTCCGACCGATAACTCCAGTTTGGATTATTTGATATGAACCAAAGTTGGTATGTGTATTTCCCAGCTAAAGATACAGGCCAAGTTCGAATATGGGTTCCGTCCAATTATTTTCACCAGAGTTATGCCCCTTTTCGACTTAGAATTTGACCGTCTGTTAACATTTTTGGTTTCCGATCGATAACTCCAGTTTGGATTATTTGATCTGAACCAAAGTTGGTATGTGTCTTTCTCCCAGCAAAACACAGGTCAAGTTCGAATTCGGGTTCCGTCCGCCAATTTTCACCAGAGCTATGTCCCTTTTTTACTTAGAATTTTTGCCAATTTGATGTTTCCGGATGATAACTTTAGTAAATGTGTACTGAATGAAATTAAATTTGGTATGTAGGATTACTAGCACTAAAGACAGGTTTTTATGCGCAAACAACGGTCGTATCAAACCGACATTTAGAGGCGGACATGAGGTCTACCGACCTTTTTTTACTTAGAATCTTGTAATTATCTGGTTTCCGGATGATAACTTCAGTTTGTGTGATCATATCTGAACCAAATTTGGTATGTGAGTTTATCAGTCCTATGTACAGGTCAAGTTCTTATATGGGTATGCTCCGCCTATTTTTGCGAGAGTTGTGGCCCTTATTCGACTTGTTTTACTTAGAAAATTTCTCACTTTTTCGGTTTCCGGATAATATCTCAAGTTTGGATCCTTTAATTGCAAATACCGTTTTTATGTGGATCAGTCATATCAAGATACAGGTCAAGTTCGAATATGGGTTTGCTCCGCCCAGTTTGCGAGAGTTATGACCCTTTTTGTCCGCCGACCCAACGGGTTCGGAGGACTATTATAATCAGCACGTCCGTGCGTCTGTCTGTCCGAGGTTTCCGGATGATAACTTTAGTTAGAGTGAACCAAATTAAATTAAATTTTTTATGTGGGTTTACTAGCAGAAGAGACAGGTCAAGTTCGAATTCTGGTTCCGTCCGCCAATTTTCACCAGAGTTATGCCCCTTTTTTGTCCGCCGACCCAACGGGTTCGGAGGACTATTATAATCAACCTGTCCGTCCATCCGTGCGTCCGAGGTTTCCGGATGATAACTTTAGTTAGAGTGAACCAAATTAAATTAAATTTGGTATGTGGGTTTACAAGCAGAAAAGACAGGCCAAGTTCGAATTCTGGTTCCGTCCGTCAATTTTCACCAGAGTTATTCCCCTTTTTCGACTTAGAATTTGACCGTCTGTTAACATTTTTGGTTTCCGACCGATAACTCCAGTTTGGATTATTTGATCTGAACCAAAGTTGGTATGTGTCTTTCTCCCAGCAAAACACAGGTCAAGTTCGAATTCGGGTTCCGTCCGCCAATTTTCACCAGAGCTATGTCCCTTTTTTACTTAGAATTTTTGCCAATTTGATGTTTCCGGATGATAACTTTAGTAAATGTGTACTGAATGAAATTAAATTTGGTATGTAGGATTACTAGCACTAAAGACAGGTTTTTATGCGCAAACAACGGTCGTATCAAACCGACATTTAGAGGCGGACATGAGGTCTACCGACCTTTTTTTACTTAGAATCTTGTAATTATCTGGTTTCCGGATGATAACTTCAGTTTGTGTGATCATATCTGAACCAAATTTGGTATGTGAGTTTATCAGTCCTATGTACAGGTCAAGTTCTTATATGGGTATGCTCCGCCTATTTTTGCGAGAGTTGTGGCCCTTATTCGACTTGTTTTACTTAGAAAATTTCTCACTTTTTCGGTTTCCGGATAATATCTCAAGTTTGGATCCTTTAATTGCAAATACCGTTTTTATATGGATCAGTCATATCAAGATACAGGTCAAGTTCGAATATGGGTTTGCTCCGCCCAGTTTGCGAGAGTTATGACCCTTTTTGTCCGCCGACCCAACGGGTTCGGAGGACTATTATAATCAGCACGTCCGTGCGTCTGTCTGTCCGAGGTTTCCGGATGATAACTTTAGTTAGAGTGAACCAAATTAAATTAAATTTTTTATGTGGGTTTACTAGCAGAAGAGACAGGTCAAGTTCGAATTCTGGTTCCGTCCGCCAATTTTCACCAGAGTTATGCCCCTTTTTTGTCCGCCGACCCAACGGGTTCGGAGGACTATTATAATCAACCTGTCCGTCCATCCGTGCGTCCGAGGTTTCCGGATGATAACTTTAGTTAGAGTGAACCAAATTAAATTAAATTTGGTATGTGGGTTTACAAGCAGAAAAGACAGGCCAAGTTCGAATTCTGGTTCCGTCCGTCAATTTTCACCAGAGTTATTCCCCTTTTTCGACTTAGAATTTGACCGTCTGTTAACATTTTTGGTTTCCGACCGATAACTCCAGTTTGGATTATTTGATCTGAACCAAAGTTTGTATGTGTATTTCCCAGCTAAAGATACAGGCCAAGTTCGAATATGGGTTCCGTCCAATTATTTTCACCAGAGTTATGCCCCTTTTTCGACTTAGAATTTGACCGTCTGTTAACATTTTTGGTTTCCGACCGATAACTCCAGTTTGGATTATTTGATCTGAACCAAAGTTGGTATGTGTCTTTCTCCCAGCAAAACACAGGTCAAGTTCGAATTCGGGTTCCGTCCGCCAATTTTCACCAGAGCTATGTCCCTTTTTTACTTAGAATTTTTGCTAATTTGATGTTTCCGGATGATAACTTTAGTAAATGTGTACTGAATGAAATTAAATTTGGTATGTAGGATTACTAGCACTAAAGACAGGTTTTTATGCGCAAACAACGGTCGTATCAAACCGACATTTAGAGGCGGACATGAGGTCTACCGACCTTTTTTTACTTAGAATCTTGTAATTATCTGGTTTCCGGATGATAACTTCAGTTTGTGTGATCATATCTGAACCAAATTTGGTATGTGAGTTTATCAGTCCTATGTACAGGTCAAGTTCTTATATGGGTATGCT
Organism: Siphonodentalium dalli; assembly: GCA_032622095.1. Taxonomy (NCBI): domain Eukaryota; kingdom Metazoa; phylum Mollusca; class Scaphopoda; order Gadilida; family Siphonodentaliidae; genus Siphonodentalium; species Siphonodentalium dalli. The sequence goes on from CP136063.1 coordinate 232,876,834, forward strand.
CCGCCTATTTTTGCGAGAGTTGTGGCCCTTATTCGACTTGTTTTACTTAGAAAATTTCTCACTTTTTCGGTTTCCGGATAATATCTCAAGTTTGGATCCTTTAATTGCAAATACCGTTTTTATGTGGATCAGTCATATCAAGATACAGGTCAAGTTCGAATATGGGTTTGCTCCGCCAGTTTGCGAGAGTTATGACCCTTTTTGTCCGCCGACCCGACGGGTTCGGAGGACTATTATAATCAGCACGTCCGTGCGTCTGTCTGTCCGAGGTTTCCGGATGATAACTTTAGTTAGAGTGAACCAAATTAAATTAAATTTGGTATGTGGGTTTACTAGTAGAAGAGACAGGTCAAGTTCGAATTCTGGTTCCGTCCGCCAATTTTCACCAGAGTTATGCCCCTTTTTTGTCCGCCGACCCAACGGGTTCGGAGGACTATTATAATCAGCACGTCCGTGCGTGCGTCCATCCGTCCGTCCATCCGAGGTTTCCGGATGATAACTTTAGAGTGAATCAAATTAAATTAAATTTGGTATGTGGGTTTACTAGCAGAAGAGACAGGTCAAGTTCGAATTCTGTTTCGTCCGCCAATTTTCACCAGAGTTATACCCCTTTTTTTCCGCCGACCCAACGGGTTCGGAGGACTATTATAATCAACCTGTCCGTCCGTCCGTGCGTCCGAGCTTTCCGGAAGATAACTTTAGTTAGAGTGAACCAAATTAAATTAAATTTGGTATGTGGGTTTACTAGCAGACGAGACAGGTCAAGTTCGAATTCTGGTTCCGTCCGCCAATTTTCACCAGAGTTATGCCCCTTTTTTGTCCGCCGACCCAACGGGTTCGGAGGACTATTATAATCAACCTGTCCGTCCATCCGTGCGTCCGAGGTTTCCGGATGATAATTTTAGTTAGAGTGAACCAAATTAAATTAAATTTGGTATGTGGGTTTACAAGCAGAAAAGACAGGCCAAGTTCGAATTCTGGTTCCGTCCGCCAATTTTCACCAGAGTTATGCCCATTTTTCGACTTAGAATTTGACCGTATGTTAACATTTTGGTTTCCGACCGATAACTCCAGTTTGGATTATTTGATATGAACCAAAGTTGGTATGTGTATTTCCCAGCTAAAGATACAGGCCAAGTTCGAATATGGGTTCCGTCCAATTATTTTCACCAGAGTTATGCCCCTTTTCGACTTAGAATTTGACCGTCTGTTAACATTTTTGGTTTCCGATCGATAACTCCAGTTTGGATTATTTGATCTGAACCAAAGTTGGTATGTGTCTTTCTCCCAGCAAAACACAGGTCAAGTTCGAATTCGGGTTCCGTCCGCCAATTTTCACCAGAGCTATGTCCCTTTTTTACTTAGAATTTTTGCCAATTTGATGTTTCCGGATGATAACTTTAGTAAATGTGTACTGAATGAAATTAAATTTGGTATGTAGGATTACTAGCACTAAAGACAGGTTTTTATGCGCAAACAACGGTCGTATCAAACCGACATTTAGAGGCGGACATGAGGTCTACCGACCTTTTTTTACTTAGAATCTTGTAATTATCTGGTTTCCGGATGATAACTTCAGTTTGTGTGATCATATCTGAACCAAATTTGGTATGTGAGTTTATCAGTCCTATGTACAGGTCAAGTTCTTATATGGGTATGCTCCGCCTATTTTTGCGAGAGTTGTGGCCCTTATTCGACTTGTTTTACTTAGAAAATTTCTCACTTTTTCGGTTTCCGGATAATATCTCAAGTTTGGATCCTTTAATTGCAAATACCGTTTTTATGTGGATCAGTCATATCAAGATACAGGTCAAGTTCGAATATGGGTTTGCTCCGCCCAGTTTGCGAGAGTTATGACCCTTTTTGTCCGCCGACCCAACGGGTTCGGAGGACTATTATAATCAGCACGTCCGTGCGTCTGTCTGTCCGAGGTTTCCGGATGATAACTTTAGTTAGAGTGAACCAAATTAAATTAAATTTTTTATGTGGGTTTACTAGCAGAAGAGACAGGTCAAGTTCGAATTCTGGTTCCGTCCGCCAATTTTCACCAGAGTTATGCCCCTTTTTTGTCCGCCGACCCAACGGGTTCGGAGGACTATTATAATCAACCTGTCCGTCCATCCGTGCGTCCGAGGTTTCCGGATGATAACTTTAGTTAGAGTGAACCAAATTAAATTAAATTTGGTATGTGGGTTTACAAGCAGAAAAGACAGGCCAAGTTCGAATTCTGGTTCCGTCCGTCAATTTTCACCAGAGTTATTCCCCTTTTTCGACTTAGAATTTGACCGTCTGTTAACATTTGTGGTTTCCGACCGATAACTCCAGTTTGGATTATTTGATCTGAACCAAAGTTGGTATGTGTATTTCCCAGCTAAAGATACAGGCCAAGTTCGAATATGGGTTCCGTCCAATTATTTTCACCAGAGTTATGCCCCTTTTCGACTTAGAATTTGACCGTCTGTTAACATTTTTGGTTTCCGATCGATAACTCCAGTTTGGATTATTTGATCTGAACCAAAGTTGGTATGTGTCTTTCTCCCAGCAAAACACAGGTCAAGTTCGAATTCGGGTTCCGTCCGCCAATTTTCACCAGAGCTATGTCCCTTTTTTACTTAGAATTTTTGCCAATTTGATGTTTCCGGATGATAACTTTAGTAAATGTGTACTGAATGAAATTAAATTTGGTATGTAGGATTACTAGCACTAAAGACAGGTTTTTATGCGCAAACAACGGTCGTATCAAACCGACATTTAGAGGCGGACATGAGGTCTACCGACCTTTTTTTACTTAGAATCTTGTAATTATCTGGTTTCCGGATGATAACTTCAGTTTGTGTGATCATATCTGAACCAAATTTGGTATGTGAGTTTATCAGTCCTATGTACAGGTCAAGTTCTTATATGGGTATGCTCCGCCTATTTTTGCGAGAGTTGTGGCCCTTATTCGACTTGTTTTACTTAGAAAATTTCTCACTTTTTCGGTTTCCGGATAATATCTCAAGTTTGGATCCTTTAATTGCAAATACCGTTTTTATATGGATCAGTCATATCAAGATACAGGTCAAGTTCGAATATGGGTTTGCTCCGCCCAGTTTGCGAGAGTTATGACCCTTTTTGTCCGCCGACCCAACGGGTTCGGAGGACTATTATAATCAGCACGTCCGTGCGTCTGTCTGTCCGAGGTTTCCGGATGATAACTTTAGTTAGAGTGAACCAAATTAAATTAAATTTTTTATGTGGGTTTACTAGCAGAAGAGACAGGTCAAGTTCGAATTCTGGTTCCGTCCGCCAATTTTCACCAGAGTTATGCCCCTTTTTTGTCCGCCGACCCAACGGGTTCGGAGGACTATTATAATCAGCACGTCCGTGCGTGCGTCCATCCGTCCGTCCATCCGAGGTTTCCGGATGATAACTTTAGAGTGAATCAAATTAAATTAAATTTGGTATGTGGGTTTACTAGCAGAAGAGACAGGTCAAGTTCGAATTCTGTTTCGTCCGCCAATTTTCACCAGAGTTATACCCCTTTTTTTCCGCCGACCCAACGGGTTCGGAGGACTATTATAATCAACCTGTCCGTCCGTCCGTGCGTCCGAGCTTTCCGGAAGATAACTTTAGTTAGAGTGAACCAAATTAAATTAAATTTGGTATGTGGGTTTACTAGCAGACGAGACAGGTCAAGTTCGAATTCTGGTTCCGTCCGCCAATTTTCACCAGAGTTATGCCCCTTTTTTGTCCGCCGACCCAACGGGTTCGGAGGACTATTATAATCAACCTGTCCGTCCATCCGTGCGTCCGAGGTTTCCGGATGATAATTTTAGTTAGAGTGAACCAAATTAAATTAAATTTGGTATGTGGGTTTACAAGCAGAAAAGACAGGCCAAGTTCGAATTCTGGTTCCGTCCGCCAATTTTCACCAGAGTTATGCCCATTTTTCGACTTAGAATTTGACCGTATGTTAACATTTTGGTTTCCGACCGATAACTCCAGTTTGGATTATTTGATATGAACCAAAGTTGGTATGTGTATTTCCCAGCTAAAGATACAGGCCAAGTTCGAATATGGGTTCCGTCCAATTATTTTCACCAGAGTTATGCCCCTTTTCGACTTAGAATTTGACCGTCTGTTAACATTTTTGGTTTCCGATCGATAACTCCAGTTTGGATTATTTGATCTGAACCAAAGTTGGTATGTGTCTTTCTCCCAGCAAAACACAGGTCAAGTTCGAATTCGGGTTCCGTCCGCCAATTTTCACCAGAGCTATGTCCCTTTTTTACTTAGAATTTTTGCCAATTTGATGTTTCCGGATGATAACTTTAGTAAATGTGTACTGAATGAAATTAAATTTGGTATGTAGGATTACTAGCACTAAAGACAGGTTTTTATGCGCAAACAACGGTCGTATCAAACCGACATTTAGAGGCGGACATGAGGTCTACCGACCTTTTTTTACTTAGAATCTTGTAATTATCTGGTTTCCGGATGATAACTTCAGTTTGTGTGATCATATCTGAACCAAATTTGGTATGTGAGTTTATCAGTCCTATGTACAGGTCAAGTTCTTATATGGGTATGCTCCGCCTATTTTTGCGAGAGTTGTGGCCCTTATTCGACTTGTTTTACTTAGAAAATTTCTCACTTTTTCGGTTTCCGGATAATATCTCAAGTTTGGATCCTTTAATTGCAAATACCGTTTTTATGTGGATCAGTCATATCAAGATACAGGTCAAGTTCGAATATGGGTTTGCTCCGCCCAGTTTGCGAGAGTTATGACCCTTTTTGTCCGCCGACCCAACGGGTTCGGAGGACTATTATAATCAGCACGTCCGTGCGTCTGTCTGTCCGAGGTTTCCGGATGATAACTTTAGTTAGAGTGAACCAAATTAAATTAAATTTTTTATGTGGGTTTACTAGCAGAAGAGACAGGTCAAGTTCGAATTCTGGTTCCGTCCGCCAATTTTCACCAGAGTTATGCCCCTTTTTTGTCCGCCGACCCAACGGGTTCGGAGGACTATTATAATCAACCTGTCCGTCCATCCGTGCGTCCGAGGTTTCCGGATGATAACTTTAGTTAGAGTGAACCAAATTAAATTAAATTTGGTATGTGGGTTTACAAGCAGAAAAGACAGGCCAAGTTCGAATTCTGGTTCCGTCCGTCAATTTTCACCAGAGTTATTCCCCTTTTTCGACTTAGAATTTGACCGTCTGTTAACATTTGTGGTTTCCGACCGATAACTCCAGTTTGGATTATTTGATCTGAACCAAAGTTGGTATGTGTATTTCCCAGCTAAAGATACAGGCCAAGTTCGAATATGGGTTCCGTCCAATTATTTTCACCAGAGTTATGCCCCTTTTCGACTTAGAATTTGACCGTCTGTTAACATTTTTGGTTTCCGATCGATAACTCCAGTTTGGATTATTTGATCTGAACCAAAGTTGGTATGTGTCTTTCTCCCAGCAAAACACAGGTCAAGTTCGAATTCGGGTTCCGTCCGCCAATTTTCACCAGAGCTATGTCCCTTTTTTACTTAGAATTTTTGCCAATTTGATGTTTCCGGATGATAACTTTAGTAAATGTGTACTGAATGAAATTAAATTTGGTATGTAGGATTACTAGCACTAAAGACAGGTTTTTATGCGCAAACAACGGTCGTATCAAACCGACATTTAGAGGCGGACATGAGGTCTACCGACCTTTTTTTACTTAGAATCTTGTAATTATCTGGTTTCCGGATGATAACTTCAGTTTGTGTGATCATATCTGAACCAAATTTGGTATGTGAGTTTATCAGTCCTATGTACAGGTCAAGTTCTTATATGGGTATGCTCCGCCTATTTTTGCGAGAGTTGTGGCCCTTATTCGACTTGTTTTACTTAGAAAATTTCTCACTTTTTCGGTTTCCGGATAATATCTCAAGTTTGGATCCTTTAATTGCAAATACCGTTTTTATATGGATCAGTCATATCAAGATACAGGTCAAGTTCGAATATGGGTTTGCTCCGCCCAGTTTGCGAGAGTTATGACCCTTTTTGTCCGCCGACCCAACGGGTTCGGAGGACTATTATAATCAGCACGTCCGTGCGTCTGTCTGTCCGAGGTTTCCGGATGATAACTTTAGTTAGAGTGAACCAAATTAAATTAAATTTTTTATGTGGGTTTACTAGCAGAAGAGACAGGTCAAGTTCGAATTCTGGTTCCGTCCGCCAATTTTCACCAGAGTTATGCCCCTTTTTTGTCCGCCGACCCAACGGGTTCGGAGGACTATTATAATCAGCACGTCCGTGCGTGCGTCCATCCGTCCGTCCATCCGAGGTTTCCGGATGATAACTTTAGAGTGAATCAAATTAAATTAAATTTGGTATGTGGGTTTACTAGCAGAAGAGACAGGTCAAGTTCGAATTCTGTTTCGTCCGCCAATTTTCACCAGAGTTATACCCCTTTTTTTCCGCCGACCCAACGGGTTCGGAGGACTATTATAATCAACCTGTCCGTCCGTCCGTGCGTCCGAGCTTTCCGGAAGATAACTTTAGTTAGAGTGAACCAAATTAAATTAAATTTGGTATGTGGGTTTACTAGCAGACGAGACAGGTCAAGTTCGAATTCTGGTTCCGTCCGCCAATTTTCACCAGAGTTATGCCCCTTTTTTGTCCGCCGACCCAACGGGTTCGGAGGACTATTATAATCAACCTGTCCGTCCATCCGTGCGTCCGAGGTTTCCGGATGATAATTTTAGTTAGAGTGAACCAAATTAAATTAAATTTGGTATGTGGGTTTACAAGCAGAAAAGACAGGCCAAGTTCGAATTCTGGTTCCGTCCGCCAATTTTCACCAGAGTTATGCCCATTTTTCGACTTAGAATTTGACCGTATGTTAACATTTTGGTTTCCGACCGATAACTCCAGTTTGGATTATTTGATATGAACCAAAGTTGGTATGTGTATTTCCCAGCTAAAGATACAGGCCAAGTTCGAATATGGGTTCCGTCCAATTATTTTCACCAGAGTTATGCCCCTTTTCGACTTAGAATTTGACCGTCTGTTAACATTTTTGGTTTCCGATCGATAACTCCAGTTTGGATTATTTGATCTGAACCAAAGTTGGTATGTGTCTTTCTCCCAGCAAAACACAGGTCAAGTTCGAATTCGGGTTCCGTCCGCCAATTTTCACCAGAGCTATGTCCCTTTTTTACTTAGAATTTTTGCCAATTTGATGTTTCCGGATGATAACTTTAGTAAATGTGTACTGAATGAAATTAAATTTGGTATGTAGGATTACTAGCACTAAAGACAGGTTTTTATGCGCAAACAACGGTCGTATCAAACCGACATTTAGAGGCGGACATGAGGTCTACCGACCTTTTTTTACTTAGAATCTTGTAATTATCTGGTTTCCGGATGATAACTTCAGTTTGTGTGATCATATCTGAACCAAATTTGGTATGTGAGTTTATCAGTCCTATGTACAGGTCAAGTTCTTATATGGGTATGCTCCGCCTATTTTTGCGAGAGTTGTGGCCCTTATTCGACTTGTTTTACTTAGAAAATTTCTCACTTTTTCGGTTTCCGGATAATATCTCAAGTTTGGATCCTTTAATTGCAAATACCGTTTTTATGTGGATCAGTCATATCAAGATACAGGTCAAGTTCGAATATGGGTTTGCTCCGCCCAGTTTGCGAGAGTTATGACCCTTTTTGTCCGCCGACCCAACGGGTTCGGAGGACTATTATAATCAGCACGTCCGTGCGTCTGTCTGTCCGAGGTTTCCGGATGATAACTTTAGTTAGAGTGAACCAAATTAAATTAAATTTTTTATGTGGGTTTACTAGCAGAAGAGACAGGTCAAGTTCGAATTCTGGTTCCGTCCGCCAATTTTCACCAGAGTTATGCCCCTTTTTTGTCCGCCGACCCAACGGGTTCGGAGGACTATTATAATCAACCTGTCCGTCCATCCGTGCGTCCGAGGTTTCCGGATGATAACTTTAGTTAGAGTGAACCAAATTAAATTAAATTTGGTATGTGGGTTTACAAGCAGAAAAGACAGGCCAAGTTCGAATTCTGGTTCCGTCCGTCAATTTTCACCAGAGTTATTCCCCTTTTTCGACTTAGAATTTGACCGTCTGTTAACATTTTTGGTTTCCGACCGATAACTCCAGTTTGGATTATTTGATTTGAACCAAAGTTTGTATGTGTATTTCCCAGCTAAAGATACAGGCCAAGTTCGAATATGGGTTCCGTCCAATTATTTTCACCAGAGTTATGCCCCTTTTTCGACTTAGAATTTGACCGTCTGTTAACATTTTTGGTTTCCGACCGATAACTCCAGTTTGGATTATTTGATCTGAACCAAAGTTGGTATGTGTCTTTCTCCCAGCAAAACACAGGTCAAGTTCGAATTCGGGTTCCGTCCGCCAATTTTCACCAGAGCTATGTCCCTTTTTTACTTAGAATTTTTGCCAATTTGATGTTTCCGGATGATAACTTTAGTAAATGTGTACTGAATGAAATTAAATTTGGTATGTAGGATTACTAGCACTAAAGACAGGTTTTTATGCGCAAACAACGGTCGTATCAAACCGACATTTAGAGGCGGACATGAGGTCTACCGACCTTTTTTTACTTAGAATCTTGTAATTATCTGGTTTCCGGATGATAACTTCAGTTTGTGTGATCATATCTGAACCAAATTTGGTATGTGAGTTTATCAGTCCTATGTACAGGTCAAGTTCTTATATGGGTATGCTCCGCCTATTTTTGCGAGAGTTGTGGCCCTTATTCGACTTGTTTTACTTAGAAAATTTCTCACTTTTTCGGTTTCCGGATAATATCTCAAGTTTGGATCCTTTAATTGCAAATACCGTTTTTATATGGATCAGTCATATCAAGATACAGGTCAAGTTCGAATATGGGTTTGCTCCGCCCAGTTTGCGAGAGTTATGACCCTTTTTGTCCGCCGACCCAACGGGTTCGGAGGACTATTATAATCAGCACGTCCGTGCGTCTGTCTGTCCGAGGTTTCCGGATGATAACTTTAGTTAGAGTGAACCAAATTAAATTAAATTTTTTATGTGGGTTTACTAGCAGAAGAGACAGGTCAAGTTCGAATTCTGGTTCCGTCCGCCAATTTTCACCAGAGTTATGCCCCTTTTTTGTCCGCCGACCCAACGGGTTCGGAGGACTATTATAATCAACCTGTCCGTCCATCCGTGCGTCCGAGGTTTCCGGATGATAACTTTAGTTAGAGTGAACCAAATTAAATTAAATTTGGTATGTGGGTTTACAAGCAGAAAAGACAGGCCAAGTTCGAATTCTGGTTCCGTCCGTCAATTTTCACCAGAGTTATTCCCCTTTTTCGACTTAGAATTTGACCGTCTGTTAACATTTTTGGTTTCCGACCGATAACTCCAGTTTGGATTATTTGATCTGAACCAAAGTTTGTATGTGTATTTCCCAGCTAAAGATACAGGCCAAGTTCGAATATGGGTTCCGTCCAATTATTTTCACCAGAGTTATGCCCCCTTTTCGACTTAGAATTTGACCGTCTGTTAACATTTTTGGTTTCCGACCGATAACTCCAGTTTGGATTATTTGATCTGAACCAAAGTTGGTATGTGTCTTTCTCCCAGCAAAACACAGGTCAAGTTCGAATTCGGGTTCCGTCCGCCAATTTTCACCAGAGCTATGTCCCTTTTTTACTTAGAATTTTTGCCAATTTGATGTTTCCGGATGATAACTTTAGTAAATGTGTACTGAATGAAATTAAATTTGGTATGTAGGATTACTAGCACTAAAGACAGGTTTTTATGCGCAAACAACGGTCGTATCAAACCGACATTTAGAGGCGGACATGAGGTCTACCGACCTTTTTTTACTTAGAATCTTGTAATTATCTGGTTTCCGGATGATAACTTCAGTTTGTGTGATCATATCTGAACCAAATTTGGTATGTGAGTTTATCAGTCCTATGTACAGGTCAAGTTCTTATATGGGTATGCTCCGCCTATTTTTGCGAGAGTTGTGGCCCTTATTCGACTTGTTTTACTTAGAAAATTTCTCACTTTTTCGGTTTCCGGATAATATCTCAAGTTTGGATCCTTTAATTGCAAATACCGTTTTTATGTGGATCAGTCATATCAAGATACAGGTCAAGTTCGAATATGGGTTTGCTCCGCCCAGTTTGCGAGAGTTATGACCCTTTTTGTCCGCCGACCCAACGGGTTCGGAGGACTATTATAATCAGCACGTCCGTGCGTCTGTCTGTCCGAGGTTTCCGGATGATAACTTTAGTTAGAGTGAACCAAATTAAATTAAATTTTTTATGTGGGTTTACTAGCAGAAGAGACAGGTCAAGTTCGAATTCTGGTTCCGTCCGCCAATTTTCACCAGAGTTATGCCCCTTTTTTGTCCGCCGACCCAACGGGTTCGGAGGACTATTATAATCAACCTGTCCGTCCATCCGTGCGTCCGAGGTTTCCGGATGATAACTTTAGTTAGAGTGAACCAAATTAAATTAAATTTGGTATGTGGGTTTACAAGCAGAAAAGACAGGCCAAGTTCGAATTCTGGTTCCGTCCGTCAATTTTCACCAGAGTTATTCCCCTTTTTCGACTTAGAATTTGACCGTCTGTTAACATTTTTGGTTTCCGACCGATAACTCCAGTTTGGATTATTTGATTTGAACCAAAGTTTGTATGTGTATTTCCCAGCTAAAGATACAGGCCAAGTTCGAATATGGGTTCCGTCCAATTATTTTCACCAGAGTTATGCCCCTTTTTCGACTTAGAATTTGACCGTCTGTTAACATTTTTGGTTTCCGACCGATAACTCCAGTTTGGATTATTTGATCTGAACCAAAGTTGGTATGTGTCTTTCTCCCAGCAAAACACAGGTCAAGTTCGAATTCGGGTTCCGTCCGCCAATTTTCACCAGAGCTATGTCCCTTTTTTACTTAGAATTTTTGCCAATTTGATGTTTCCGGATGATAACTTTAGTAAATGTGTACTGAATGAAATTAAATTTGGTATGTAGGATTACTAGCACTAAAGACAGGTTTTTATGCGCAAACAACGGTCGTATCAAACCGACATTTAGAGGCGGACATGAGGTCTACCGACCTTTTTTTACTTAGAATCTTGTAATTATCTGGTTTCCGGATGATAACTTCAGTTTGTGTGATCATATCTGAACCAAATTTGGTATGTGAGTTTATCAGTCCTATGTACAGGTCAAGTTCTTATATGGGTATGCTCCGCCTATTTTTGCGAGAGTTGTGGCCCTTATTCGACTTGTTTTACTTAGAAAATTTCTCACTTTTTCGGTTTCCGGATAATATCTCAAGTTTGGATCCTTTAATTGCAAATACCGTTTTTATATGGATCAGTCATATCAAGATACAGGTCAAGTTCGAATATGGGTTTGCTCCGCCCAGTTTGCGAGAGTTATGACCCTTTTTGTCCGCCGACCCAACGGGTTCGGAGGACTATTATAATCAGCACGTCCGTGCGTCTGTCTGTCCGAGGTTTCCGGATGATAACTTTAGTTAGAGTGAACCAAATTAAATTAAATTTTTTATGTGGGTTTACTAGCAGAAGAGACAGGTCAAGTTCGAATTCTGGTTCCGTCCGCCAATTTTCACCAGAGTTATGCCCCTTTTTTGTCCGCCGACCCAACGGGTTCGGAGGACTATTATAATCAACCTGTCCGTCCATCCGTGCGTCCGAGGTTTCCGGATGATAACTTTAGTTAGAGTGAACCAAATTAAATTAAATTTGGTATGTGGGTTTACAAGCAGAAAAGACAGGCCAAGTTCGAATTCTGGTTCCGTCCGTCAATTTTCACCAGAGTTATTCCCCTTTTTCGACTTAGAATTTGACCGTCTGTTAACATTTTTGGTTTCCGACCGATAACTCCAGTTTGGATTATTTGATCTGAACCAAAGTTTGTATGTGTATTTCCCAGCTAAAGATACAGGCCAAGTTCGAATATGGGTTCCGTCCAATTATTTTCACCAGAGTTATGCCCCCTTTTCGACTTAGAATTTGACCGTCTGTTAACATTTTTGGTTTCCGACCGATAACTCCAGTTTGGATTATTTGATCTGAACCAAAGTTGGTATGTGTCTTTCTCCCAGCAAAACACAGGTCAAGTTCGAATTCGGGTTCCGTCCGCCAATTTTCACCAGAGCTATGTCCCTTTTTTACTTAGAATTTTTGCCAATTTGATGTTTCCGGATGATAACTTTAGTAAATGTGTACTGAATGAAATTAAATTTGGTATGTAGGATTACTAGCACTAAAGACAGGTTTTTATGCGCAAACAACGGTCGTATCAAACCGACATTTAGAGGCGGACATGAGGTCTACCGACCTTTTTTTACTTAGAATCTTGTAATTATCTGGTTTCCGGATGATAACTTCAGTTTGTGTGATCATATCTGAACCAAATTTGGTATGTGAGTTTATCAGTCCTATGTACAGGTCAAGTTCTTATATGGGTATGCTCCGCCTATTTTTGCGAGAGTTGTGGCCCTTATTCGACTTGTTTTACTTAGAAAATTTCTCACTTTTTCGGTTTCCGGATAATATCTCAAGTTTGGATCCTTTAATTGCAAATACCGTTTTTATATGGATCAGTCATATCAAGATACAGGTCAAGTTCGAATATGGGTTTGCTCCGCCCAGTTTGCGAGAGTTATGACCCTTTTTGTCCGCCGACCCAACGGGTTCGGAGGACTATTATAATCAGCACGTCCGTGCGTCTGTCTGTCCGAGGTTTCCGGATGATAACTTTAGTTAGAGTGAACCAAATTAAATTAAATTTTTTATGTGGGTTTACTAGCAGAATAGACAGGTCAAGTTCGAATTCTGGTTCCGTCCGCCAATTTTCACCAGAGTTATGCCCCTTTTTTGTCCGCCGACCCAACGGGTTCGGAGGACTATTATAATCAGCACGTCCGTGCGTGCGTCCATCCGTCCGTCCATCCGAGGTTTCCGGATGATAACTTTAGAGTGAATCAAATTAAATTAAATTTGGTATGTGGGTTTACTAGCAGAAGAGACAGGTCAAGTTCGAATTCTGTTTCGTCCGCCAATTTTCACCAGAGTTATACCCCTTTTTTTCCGCCGACCCAACGGGTTCGGAGGACTATTATAATCAACCTGTCCGTCCGTCCGTGCGTCCGAGCTTTCCGGAAGATAACTTTAGTTAGAGTGAACCAAATTAAATTAAATTTGGTATGTGGGTTTACTAGCAGACGAGACAGGTCAAGTTCGAATTCTGGTTCCGTCCGCCAATTTTCACCAGAGTTATGCCCCTTTTTTGTCTGCCGACCCAACGGGTTCGGAGGACTATTATAATCAACCTGTCCGTCCATCCGTGCGTCCGAGGTTTCCGGATGATAATTTTAGTTAGAGTGAACCAAATTAAATTAAATTTGGTATGTGGGTTTACAAGCAGAAAAGACAGGCCAAGTTCGAATTCTGGTTCCGTCCGCCAATTTTCACCAGAGTTATGCCCATTTTTCGACTTAGAATTTGACCGTATGTTAACATTTTGGTTTCCGACCGATAACTCCAGTTTGGATTATTTGATATGAACCAAAGTTGGTATGTGTATTTCCCAGCTAAAGATACAGGCCAAGTTCGAATATGGGTTCCGTCCAATTATTTTCACCAGAGTTATGCCCCTTTTCGACTTAGAATTTGACCGTCTGTTAACATTTTTGGTTTCCGATCGATAACTCCAGTTTGGATTATTTGATCTGAACCAAAGTTGGTATGTGTCTTTCTCCCAGCAAAACACAGGTCAAGTTCGAATTCGGGTTCCGTCCGCCAATTTTCACCAGAGCTATGTCCCTTTTTTACTTAGAATTTTTGCCAATTTGATGTTTCCGGATGATAACTTTAGTAAATGTGTACTGAATGAAATTAAATTTGGTATGTAGGATTACTAGCACTAAAGACAGGTTTTTATGCGCAAACAACGGTCGTATCAAACCGACATTTAGAGGCGGACATGAGGTCTACCGACCTTTTTTTACTTAGAATCTTGTAATTATCTGGTTTCCGGATGATAACTTCAGTTTGTGTGATCATATCTGAACCAAATTTGGTATGTGAGTTTATCAGTCCTATGTACAGGTCAAGTTCTTATATGGGTATGCTCCGCCTATTTTTGCGAGAGTTGTGGCCCTTATTCGACTTGTTTTACTTAGAAAATTTCTCACTTTTTCGGTTTCCGGATAATATCTCAAGTTTGGATCCTTTAATTGCAAATACCGTTTTTATGTGGATCAGTCATATCAAGATACAGGTCAAGTTCGAATATGGGTTTGCTCCGCCCAGTTTGCGAGAGTTATGACCCTTTTTGTCCGCCGACCCAACGGGTTCGGAGGACTATTATAATCAGCACGTCCGTGCGTCTGTCTGTCCGAGGTTTCCGGATGATAACTTTAGTTAGAGTGAACCAAATTAAATTAAATTTTTTATGTGGGTTTACTAGCAGAAGAGACAGGTCAAGTTCGAATTCTGGTTCCGTCCGCCAATTTTCACCAGAGTTATGCCCCTTTTTTGTCCGCCGACCCAACGGGTTCGGAGGACTATTATAATCAGCACGTCCGTGCGTGCGTCCATCCGTCCGTCCATCCGAGGTTTTCGGATGATAACTTTAGAGTGAATCAAATTAAATTAAATTTGGTATGTGGGTTTACTAGCAGAAGAGACAGGTCAAGTTCGAATTCTGTTTCGTCCGCCAATTTTCACCAGAGTTATACCCCTTTTTTGTCCGCCGACCCAACGGGTTCGGAGGACTATTATAATCAACCTGTCCGTCCGTCCGTGCGTCCGAGCTTTCCGGATGATAACTTTAGTTAGAGTGAACCAAATTAAATTAAATTTGGTATGTGGGTTTACTAGCAGAAGAGACAGGTCAATTTCGAATTCTGGTTCCGTCCGCCAATTTTCACCAGAGTTATGCCCCTTTTTTGTCCGCCGACCCAACGGGTTCGGAGGACTATTATAATCAACCTGTCCGTCCATCCGTGCGTCCGAGGTTTCCGGATGATAATTTTAGTTAGAGTGAACCAAATTAAATTAAATTTGGTATGTGGGTTTACAAGCAGAAAAGACAGGCCAAGTTCGAATTCTGGTTCCGTCCGCCAATTTTCACCAGAGTTATGCCCATTTTTCGACTTAGAATTTGACCGTATGTTAACATTTTGGTTTCCGACCGATAACTCCAGTTTTGATTATTTGATATGAACCAAAGTTGGTATGTGTATTTCCCAGCTAAAGATACAGGCCAAGTTCGAATATGGGTTCCGTCCAATTATTTTCACCAGAGTTATGCCCCTTTTTCGACTTAGAATTTGACCGTCTGTTAACATTTTTGGTTTCCGATCGATAACTCCAGTTTGGATTATTTGATCTGAACCAAAGTTGGTATGTGTCTTTCTCCCATCAAAACACAGGTCAAGTTCGAATTCGGGTTCCGTCCGCCAATTTTCACCAGAGCTATGTCCCTTTTTTACTTAGAATTTTTGCCAATTTGATGTTTCCGGATGATAACTTTAGTAAATGTGTACTGAATGAAATTAAATTTGGTATGTGGGATTACTAGCACTAAAGACAGGTTTTTATGCGCAAACAACGGTCGTATCAAACCGACATTTAGAGGCGGACATGAGGTCTACCGACCTTTTTTTACTTAGAATCTTGTAATTATCTGGTTTCCGGATGATAACTTCAGTTTGTGTGATCATATCTGAACCAAATTTGGTATGTGAGTTTATCAGTCCTATGTACAGGTCAAGTTCTTATATGGGTATGCTCCGCCTATTTTTGCGAGAGTTGTGGCCCTTTTTCGACTTGTTTTAGTTAGAAAATTTCTCACTTTTTCGGTTTCCGGATAATATCTCAAGTTTGGATCCTTTAATTGCAAATACCGTTTTTATGTGGATCAGTCATATCAAGATACAGGTCAAGTTCGAATATGGGATTGCTCCGCCCAGTTTGCGAGAGTTATGACCCTTTTTGTCCGCCGACCCAACGGGTTCGGAGGACTATTATAATCAGCACGTCCGTGCGTCTGTCTGTCCGAGGTTTCCGGATGATAACTTTAGTTAGAGTGAACCAAATTAAATTAAATTTTTTATGTGGGTTTACTAGCAGAAGAGACAGGTCAAGTTCGAATTCTGGTTCCGTCCGCCAATTTTCACCAGAGTTATGCCCCTTTTTTGTCCGCCAACCCAACGGGTTCGGAGGACTATTATAATCAGCACGTCCGTGCGTGCGTCCATCCGTCCGTCCATCCGAGGTTTCCGGATGATAACTTTAGAGTGAATCAAATTAAATTAAATTTGGTATGTGGGTTTACTAGCAGAAGAGACAGGTCAAGTTCGAATTCTGTTTCGTCCGCCAATTTTTACCAGAGTTATACCCCTTTTTTGTCCGCCGACCCAACGGGTTCGGAGGACTATTATAATCAACCTGTCCGTCCGTCCGTGCGTCCGAGCTTTCCGGATGATAACTTTAGTTAGAGTGAACCAAATTAAATTAAATTTGGTATGTGGGTTTACTAGCAGAAGAGACAGGTCAAGTTCGAATTCTGGTTCCGTCCGCCAATTTTCACCAGAGTTATGCCCCTTTTTTGTCCGCCGACCCAACGGGTTCGGAGGACTATTATAATCAACCTGTCCGTCCATCCGTGCGTCCGAGGTTTCCGGATGATAATTTTAGTTAGAGTGAACCAAATTAAATTAAATTTGGTATGTGGGTTTACAAGCAGAAAAGACAGGCCAAGTTCGAATTCTGGTTCCGTCCGCCAATTTTCACCAGAGTTATGCCCATTTTTCGACTTAGAATTTGACCGTATGTTAACATTTTGGTTTCCGACCGATAACTCCAGTTTGGATTATTTGATATGAACCAAAGTTGGTATGTGTATTTCCCAGCTAACGATACAGGCCAAGTTCGAATATGGGTTCCGTCCAATTATTTTCACCAGAGTTATGCCCCTTTTTCGACTTAGAATTTGACCGTCTGTTAACATTTTTGGTTTCCGATCGATAACTCCAGTTTGGATTATTTGATCTGAACCAAAGTTGGTTATGCCCCTTTTTTGTCCGCCGACCCAACGGGTTCGGAGGACTATTATAATCAACCTGTCCGTCCATCCGTGCGTCCGAGGTTTCCGGATGATAACTTTAGTTAGAGTGAACCAAATTAAATTAAATTTGGTATGTGGGTTTACAAGCAGAAAAGACAGGCCAAGTTCGAATTCTGGTTCCGTCCGCCAATTTTCACCAGAGTTATGCCCATTTTTCGACTTAGAATTTGACCGTATGTTAACATTTTGGTTTCCGACCGATAACTCCAGTTTGGATTATTTGATATGAACCAAAGTTGGTATGTGTATTTCCCAGCTAAAGATACAGGCCAAGTTCGAATATGGGTTCCGTCCAATTATTTTCACCAGAGTTATGCCCCTTTTCGACTTAGAATTTGACCGTCTGTTAACATTTTTGGTTTCCGATCGATAACTCCAGTTTGGATTATTTGATCTGAACCAAAGTTGGTATGTGTCTTTCTCCCAGCAAAACACAGGTCAAATTCGAATTCGGGTTCCGTCCGCCAATTTTCACCAGAGCTATGTCCCTTTTTTACTTAGAATTTTTGCCAATTTGATGTTTCCGGATGATAACTTTAGTAAATGTGTACTGAATGAAATTAAATTTGGTATGTAGGATTACTAGCACTAAAGACAGGTTTTTATGCGCAAACAACGGTCGTATCAAACCGACATTTAGAGGCGGACATGAGGTCTACCGACCTTTTTTTACTTAGAATCTTGTAATTATCTGGTTTCCGGATGATAACTTCAGTTTGTGTGATCATATCTGAACCAAATTTGGTATGTGAGTTTATCAGTCCTATGTACAGGTCAAGTTCTTATATGGGTATGCTCCGCCTATTTTTGCGAGAGTTGTGGCCCTTATTCGACTTGTTTTACTTAGAAAATTTCTCACTTTTTCGGTTTCCGGATAATATCTCAAGTTTGGATCCTTTAATTGCAAATACCGTTTTTATGTGGATCAGTCATATCAAGATACAGGTCAAGTTCGAATATGGGTTTGCTCCGCCCAGTTTGCGAGAGTTATGACCCTTTTTGTCCGCCGACCCAACGGGTTCGGAGGACTATTATAATCAGCACGTCCGTGCGTCTGTCTGTCCGAGGTTTCCGGATGATAACTTTAGTTAGAGTGAACCAAATTAAATTAAATTTTTTATGTGGGTTTACTAGCAGAAGAGACAGGTCAAGTTCGAATTCTGGTTCCGTCCGCCAATTTTCACCAGAGTTATGCCCCTTTTTTGTCCGCCGACCCAACGGGTTCGGAGGACTATTATAATCAGCACGTCCGTGCGTGCGTCCATCCGTCCGTCCATCCGAGGTTTTCGGATGATAACTTTAGAGTGAATCAAATTAAATTAAATTTGGTATGTGGGTTTACTAGCAGAAGAGACAGGTCAAGTTCGAATTCTGTTTCGTCCGCCAATTTTCACCAGAGTTATACCCCTTTTTTGTCCGCCGACCCAACGGGTTCGGAGGACTATTATAATCAACCTGTCCGTCCGTCCGTGCGTCCGAGCTTTCCGGATGATAACTTTAGTTAGAGTGAACCAAATTAAATTAAATTTGGTATGTGGGTTTACTAGCAGAAGAGACAGGTCAATTTCGAATTCTGGTTCCGTCCGCCAATTTTCACCAGAGTTATGCCCCTTTTTTGTCCGCCGACCCAACGGGTTCGGAGGACTATTATAATCAACCTGTCCGTCCATCCGTGCGTCCGAGGTTTCCGGATGATAATTTTAGTTAGAGTGAACCAAATTAAATTAAATTTGGTATGTGGGTTTACAAGCAGAAAAGACAGGCCAAGTTCGAATTCTGGTTCCGTCCGCCAATTTTCACCAGAGTTATGCCCATTTTTCGACTTAGAATTTGACCGTATGTTAACATTTTGGTTTCCGACCGATAACTCCAGTTTTGATTATTTGATATGAACCAAAGTTGGTATGTGTATTTCCCAGCTAAAGATACAGGCCAAGTTCGAATATGGGTTCCGTCCAATTATTTTCACCAGAGTTATGCCCCTTTTTCGACTTAGAATTTGACCGTCTGTTAACATTTTTGGTTTCCGATCGATAACTCCAGTTTGGATTATTTGATCTGAACCAAAGTTGGTATGTGTCTTTCTCCCATCAAAACACAGGTCAAGTTCGAATTCGGGTTCCGTCCGCCAATTTTCACCAGAGCTATGTCCCTTTTTTACTTAGAATTTTTGCCAATTTGATGTTTCCGGATGATAACTTTAGTAAATGTGTACTGAATGAAATTAAATTTGGTATGTGGGATTACTAGCACTAAAGACAGGTTTTTATGCGCAAACAACGGTCGTATCAAACCGACATTTAGAGGCGGACATGAGGTCTACCGACCTTTTTTTACTTAGAATCTTGTAATTATCTGGTTTCCGGATGATAACTTCAGTTTGTGTGATCATATCTGAACCAAATTTGGTATGTGAGTTTATCAGTCCTATGTACAGGTCAAGTTCTTATATGGGTATGCTCCGCCTATTTTTGCGAGAGTTGTGGCCCTTTTTCGACTTGTTTTAGTTAGAAAATTTCTCACTTTTTCGGTTTCCGGATAATATCTCAAGTTTGGATCCTTTAATTGCAAATACCGTTTTTATGTGGATCAGTCATATCAAGATACAGGTCAAGTTCGAATATGGGATTGCTCCGCCCAGTTTGCGAGAGTTATGACCCTTTTTGTCCGCCGACCCAACGGGTTCGGAGGACTATTATAATCAGCACGTCCGTGCGTCTGTCTGTCCGAGGTTTCCGGATGATAACTTTAGTTAGAGTGAACCAAATTAAATTAAATTTTTTATGTGGGTTTACTAGCAGAAGAGACAGGTCAAGTTCGAATTCTGGTTCCGTCCGCCAATTTTCACCAGAGTTATGCCCCTTTTTTGTCCGCCAACCCAACGGGTTCGGAGGACTATTATAATCAGCACGTCCGTGCGTGCGTCCATCCGTCCGTCCATCCGAGGTTTCCGGATGATAACTTTAGAGTGAATCAAATTAAATTAAATTTGGTATGTGGGTTTACTAGCAGAAGAGACAGGTCAAGTTCGAATTCTGTTTCGTCCGCCAATTTTTACCAGAGTTATACCCCTTTTTTGTCCGCCGACCCAACGGGTTCGGAGGACTATTATAATCAACCTGTCCGTCCGTCCGTGCGTCCGAGCTTTCCGGATGATAACTTTAGTTAGAGTGAACCAAATTAAATTAAATTTGGTATGTGGGTTTACTAGCAGAAGAGACAGGTCAAGTTCGAATTCTGGTTCCGTCCGCCAATTTTCACCAGAGTTATGCCCCTTTTTTGTCCGCCGACCCAACGGGTTCGGAGGACTATTATAATCAACCTGTCCGTCCATCCGTGCGTCCGAGGTTTCCGGATGATAATTTTAGTTAGAGTGAACCAAATTAAATTAAATTTGGTATGTGGGTTTACAAGCAGAAAAGACAGGCCAAGTTCGAATTCTGGTTCCGTCCGCCAATTTTCACCAGAGTTATGCCCATTTTTCGACTTAGAATTTGACCGTATGTTAACATTTTGGTTTCCGACCGATAACTCCAGTTTGGATTATTTGATATGAACCAAAGTTGGTATGTGTATTTCCCAGCTAAAGATACAGGCCAAGTTCGAATATGGGTTCCGTCCAATTATTTTCACCAGAGTTATGCCCCTTTTTCGACTTAGAATTTGACCGTCTGTTAACATTTTTGGTTTCCGATCGATAACTCCAGTTTGGATTATTTGATCTGAACCAAAGTTGGTTATGCACCTTTTTTGTCCGCCGACCCAACGGGTTCGGAGGACTATTATAATCAACCTGTCCGTCCATCCGTGCGTCCGAGGTTTCCGGATGATAACTTTAGTTAGAGTGAACCAAATTAAATTAAATTTGGTATGTGGGTTTACAAGCAGAAAAGACAGGCCAAGTTCGAATTCTGGTTCCGTCCGCCAATTTTCACCAGAGTTATGCCCATTTTTCGACTTAGAATTTGACCGTATGTTAACATTTTGGTTTCCGACCGATAACTCCAGTTTTGATTATTTGATATGAACCAAAGTTGGTATGTGTATTTCCCAGCTAAAGATACAGGCCAAGTTCGAATATGGGTTCCGTCCAATTATTTTCACCAGAGCTATGTCCCTTTTTTGCTTAGAATATTTGCCAATTTGATGTTTCCGGATGATAACTTTAGTAAATGTGTACTGAATGAAATTAAATTTGGTATGTAGGATTACTAGCACTAAAGACAGGTTTTTATGCGCAAACAACGGTCGTATCAAACCGACATTTAGAGGCGGACATGAGGTCTACCGACCTTTTTTTACTTAGAATCTTGTAATTATCTGGTTTCCGGATGATAACTTCAGTTTGTGTGATCATATCTGAACCAAATTTGGTATGTGAGTTTATCAGTCCTATGTACAGGTCAAGTTCTTATATGGGTATGCTCCGCCTATTTTTGCGAGAGTTGTGGCCCTTATTCGACTTGTTTTACTTAGAAAATTTCTCACTTTTTCGGTTTCCGGATAATATCTCAAGTTTGGATCCTTTAATTGCAAATACCGTTTTTATGTGGATCAGTCATATCAAGATACAGGTCAAGTTCGAATATGGGTTTGCTCCGCCCAGTTTGCGAGAGTTATGACCCTTTTTGTCCGCCGACCCAACGGGTTCGGAGGACTATTATAATCAGCACGTCCGTGCGTCTGTCTGTCCGAGGTTTCCGGATGATAACTTTAGTTAGAGTGAACCAAATTAAATTAAATTTTTTATGTGGGTTTACTAGCAGAAGAGACAGGTCAAGTTCGAATTCTGGTTCCGTCCGCCAATTTTCACCAGAGTTATGCCCCTTTTTTGTCCGCCGACCCAACGGGTTCGGAGGACTATTATAATCAGCACGTCCGTGCGTGCGTCCATCCGTCCGTCCATCCGAGGTTTCCGGATGATAACTTTAGAGTGAATCAAATTAAATTAAATTTGGTATGTGGGTTTACTAGCAGAAGAGACAGGTCAAGTTCGAATTCTGTTTCGTCCGCCAATTTTCACCAGAGTTATACCCTTTTTTGTCCGCCGACCCAACGGGTTCGGAGGACTATTATAATCAACCTGTCCGTCCGTCCGTGCGTCCGAGCTTTCCGGATGATAACTTTAGTTAGAGTGAACCAAATTAAATTAAATTTGGTATGTGGGTTTACTAGCAGAAGAGACAGGTCAAGTTCGAATTCTGGTTCCGTCCGCCAATTTTCACCAGAGTTATGCCCCTTTTTTGTCCGCCGACCCAACGGGTTCGGAGGACTATTATAATCAACCTGTCCGTCCATCCGTGCGTCCGAGGTTTCCGGATGATAATTTTAGTTAGAGAGAACCAAATTAAATTAAATTTGGTATGTGGGTTTACAAGCAGAAAAGACAGGCCAAGTTCGAATTCTGGTTCCGTCCGCCAATTTTCACCAGAGTTATGCCCATTTTTCGACTTAGAATTTGACCGTATGTTAACATTTTGGTTTCCGACCGATAACTCCAGTTTTGATTATTTGATATGAACCAAAGTTGGTATGTGTATTTCCCAGCTAAAGATACAGGCCAAGTTCGAATATGGGTTCCGTCCAATTATTTTCACCAGAGTTATGCCCCTTTTTCGACTTAGAATTTGACCGTCTGTTAACATTTTTGGTTTCCGATCGATAACTCCAGTTTGGATTATTTGATCTGAACCAAAGTTGGTATGTGTCTTTCTCCCAGCAAAACACAGGTCAAGTTCGAATTCGGGTTCCGTCCGCCAATTTTCACCAGAGCTATGTCCCTTTTTTACTTAGAATATTTGCCAATTTGATGTTTCCGGATGATAACTTTAGTAAATGTGTACTGAATGAAATTAAATTTGGTATGTAGGATTACTAGCACGAAAGACAGGTTTTTATGCGCAAACAACGGTCGTATCAAACCGACATTTAGAGGCGGACATGAGGTCTACCGACCTTTTTTTACTTAGAATCTTGTAATTATCTGGTTTCCGGATGATAACTTCAGTTTGTGTGATCATATCTGAACCAAATTTGGTATGTGAGTTTATCAGTCCTATGTACAGGTCAAGTTCTTATATGGGTATGCTCCGCCTATTTTTGCGAGAGTTGTGGCCCTTTTTCGACTTGTTTTAGTTAGAAAATTTCTCACTTTTTCGGTTTCCGGATAATATCTCAAGTTTGGATCCTTTAATTGCAAATACCGTTTTTATGTGGATCAGTCATATCAAGATACAGGTCAAGTTCGAATATGGGTTTGCTCCGCCCAGTTTGCGAGAGTTATGACCCTTTTTGTCCGCCGACCCAACGGGTTCGGAGGACTATTATAATCAGCACGTCCGTGCGTCTGTCTGTCCGAGGTTTCCGGATGATAACTTTAGTTAGAGTGAACCAAATTAAATTAAATTTTTTATGTGGGTTTACTAGCAGAAGAGACAGGTCAAGTTCGAATTCTGGTTCCGTCCGCCAATTTTCACCAGAGTTATGCCCCTTTTTTGTCCGCCAACCCAACGGGTTCGGAGGACTATTATAATCAGCACGTCCGTGCGTGCGTCCATCCGTCCGTCCATCCGAGGTTTCCGGATGATAACTTTAGAGTGAATCAAATTAAATTAAATTTGGTATGTGGGTTTACTAGCAGAAGAGACAGGTCAAGTTCGAATTCTGTTTCGTCCGCCAATTTTTACCAGAGTTATACCCCTTTTTTGTCCGCCGACCCAACGGGTTCGGAGGACTATTATAATCAACCTGTCCGTCCGTCCGTGCGTCCGAGCTTTCCGGATGATAACTTTAGTTAGAGTGAACCAAATTAAATTAAATTTGGTATGTGGGTTTACTAGCAGAAGAGACAGGTCAAGTTCGAATTCTGGTTCCGTCCGCCAATTTTCACCAGAGTTATGCCCCTTTTTTGTCCGCCGACCCAACGGGTTCGGAGGACTATTATAATCAACCTGTCCGTCCATCCGTGCGTCCGAGGTTTCCGGATGATAATTTTAGTTAGAGTGAACCAAATTAAATTAAATTTGGTATGTGGGTTTACAAGCAGAAAAGACAGGCCAAGTTCGAATTCTGGTTCCGTCCGCCAATTTTCACCAGAGTTATGCCCATTTTTCGACTTAGAATTTGACCGTATGTTAACATTTTGGTTTCCGACCGATAACTCCAGTTTGGATTATTTGATATGAACCAAAGTTGGTATGTGTATTTCCCAGCTAAAGATACAGGCCAAGTTCGAATATGGGTTCCGTCCAATTATTTTCACCAGAGTTATGCCCCTTTTTCGACTTAGAATTTGACCGTCTGTTAACATTTTTGGTTTCCGATCGATAACTCCAGTTTGGATTATTTGATCTGAACCAAAGTTGGTATGTGTCTTTCTCCCAGCAAAACACAGGTCAAGTTCGAATTCGGGTTCCGTCCGCCAATTTTCACCAGAGCTATGTCCCTTTTTTACTTAGAATTTTTGCCAATTTGATGTTTCCGGATGATAACTTTAGTAAATGTGTACTGAATGAAATTAAATTTGGTATGTAGGATTACTAGCACTAAAGACAGGTTTTTATGCGCAAACAACGGTCGTATCAAACCGACATTTAGAGGCGGACATGAGGTCTACCGACCTTTTTTTTACTTAGAATCTTGTAATTTTCTGGTTTCCGGATGATAACTTCAGTTTGTGTGATCATATCTGAACCAAATTTGGTATGTGAGTTTATCAGTCCTATGTACAGGTCAAGTTCTTATATGGGTATGCTCCGCCTATTTTTGCGAGAGTTGTGGCCCTTTTTCGACTTGTTTTACTTAGAAAATTTCTCACTTTTTCGGTTTCCGGATTATATCTCAAGTTTGGATCCTTTAATTGCAAATACCGTTTTTATGTGGATCAGTCATATCAAGATACAGGTCAAGTTCGAATATGGGTTTGCTCCGCCCAGTTTGCGAGAGTTATGACCCTTTTTGTCCGCCGACCCGACGGGTTCGGAGGACTATTATAATCAGCACGTCCGTGCGTCTGTCTGTCCGAGGTTTCCGGATGATAACTTTAGTTAGAGTGAACCAAATTAAATTAAATTTGGTATGTGGGTTTACTAGCAGAAGAGACAGGTCAAGTTCGAATTCTGGTACCGTCCGCCAATTTTCACCAGAGTTATGCCCCTTTTTTGTCCGCCGACCCAACGGGTTCGGAGGACTATTATAATCAACCTGTCCGTCCATCCGTGCGTCCGAGGTTTCCGGATGATAACTTTAGTTAGAGTAAACCAAATTAAATCAAATTTGGTATGTGGGTTTACAAGCAGAAAAGACAGGCCAAGTTCGAATTCTGGTTCCGTCCGTCAATTTTCACCAGAGTTATTCCCCTTTTTCGATTTAGAATTTGACCGTCTGTTAACATTTTTGGTTTCCGACCGATAACTCCAGTTTGGATTATTTGATATGAACCAAAGTTGGTATGTGTCTTTCTCCCAGCAAAACACAGGTCAAGTTCGAATTCGGGTTCCGTCCGCCAATTTTCACCAGAGCTATGTCCCTTTTTGACTTAGAATTTTTGCCAATTTGATGTTTCCGGATGATAACTTTAGTAAATGTGTACTGAATGAAATTAAATTTGGTATGTAGGATTACTAGCACTAAAGACAGGTTTTTATGCGCAAACAACGGTCGTATCAAACCGACATTTAGAGGCGGACATGAGGTCTACCGACCTTTTTTTACTTAGAATCTTGTAATTATCTGGTTTCCGGATGATAACTTCAGTTTGTGTGATCATATCTGAACCAAATTTGGTATGTGAGTTTATCAGTCCTATGTACAGGTCAAGTTCTTATATGGGTATGCTCCGCCTATTTTTGCGAGAGTTGTGGCCCTTATTCGACTTGTTTTACTTAGAAAATTTCTCACTTTTTCGGTTTCCGGATAATATCTCAAGTTTGGATCCTTTAATTGCAAATACCGTTTTTATGTGGATCAGTCATATCAAGATACAGGTCAAGTTCGAATATGGGTTTGCTCCGCCCAGTTTGCGAGAGTTATGACCCTTTTTGTCCGCCGACCCAACGGGTTCGGAGGACTATTATAATCAGCACGTCCGTGCGTCTGTCTGTTCGAGGTTTCCGGATGATAACTTTAGTTAGAGTGAACCAAATTAAATTAAATTTTTTATGTGGGTTTACTAGCAGAAGAGACAGGTCAAGTTCGAATTCTGGTTCCGTCCGCCAATTTTCACCAGAGTTATGCCCCTTTTTTGTCCGCCGACCCAACGGGTTCGGAGGACTATTATAATCAACCTGTCCGTCCATCCGTGCGTCCGAGGTTTCCGGATGATAACTTTAGTTAGAGTGAACCAAATTAAATTAAATTTGGTATGTGGGTTTACAAGCAGAAAAGACAGGCCAAGTTCGAATTCTGGTTCCGTCCGTCAATTTTCACCAGAGTTATTCCCCTTTTTCGACTTAGAATTTGACCGTCTGTTAACATTTTTGGTTTCCGACCGATAACTCCAGTTTGGATTATTTGATCTGAACCAAAGTTTGTATGTGTATTTCCCAGCTAAAGATACAGGCCAAGTTCGAATATGGGTTCCGTCCAATTATTTTCACCAGAGTTATGCCCCTTTTTCGACTTAGAATTTGACCGTCTGTTAACATTTTTGGTTTCCGACCGATAACTCCAGTTTGGATTATTTGATCTGAACCAAAGTTGGTATGTGTCTTTCTCCCAGCAAAACACAGGTCAAGTTCGAATTCGGGTTCCGTCCGCCAATTTTCACCAGAGCTATGTCCCTTTTTTACTTAGAATTTTTGCCAATTTGATGTTTCCGGATGATAACTTTAGTAAATGTGTACTGAATGAAATTAAATTTGGTATGTAGGATTACTAGCACTAAAGACAGGTTTTTATGCGCAAACAACGGTCGTATCAAACCGACATTTAGAGGCGGACATGAGGTCTACCGACCTTTTTTTACTTAGAATCTTGTAATTATCTGGTTTCCGGATGATAACTTCAGTTTGTGTGATCATATCTGAACCAAATTTGGTATGTGAGTTTATCAGTCCTATGTACAGGTCAAGTTCTTATATGGGTATGCTCCGCCTATTTTTGCGAGAGTTGTGGCCCTTATTCGACTTGTTTTACTTAGAAAATTTCTCACTTTTTCGGTTTCCGGATAATATCTCAAGTTTGGATCCTTTAATTGCAAATACCGTTTTTATATGGATCAGTCATATCAAGATACAGGTCAAGTTCGAATATGGGTTTGCTCCGCCCAGTTTGCGAGAGTTATGACCCTTTTTGTCCGCCGACCCAACGGGTTCGGAGGACTATTATAATCAGCACGTCCGTGCGTCTGTCTGTCCGAGGTTTCTGGATGATAACTTTAGTTAGAGTGAACCAAATTAAATTAAATTTTTATGTGGGTTTACTAGCAGAAGAGACAGGTCAAGTTCGAATTCTGGTTCCGTCCGCCAATTTTCACCAGAGTTATGCCCCTTTTTTGTCCGCCGACCCAACGGGTTCGGAGGACTATTATAATCAACCTGTCCGTCCATCCGTGCGTCCGAGGTTTCCGGATGATAACTTTAGTTAGAGTGAACCAAATTAAATTAAATTTGGTATGTGGGTTTACAAGCAGAAAAGACAGGCCAAGTTCGAAATCTGGTTCCGTCCGTCAATTTTCACCAGAGTTATTCCCCTTTTTCGACTTAGAATTTGACCGTCTGTTAACATTTTTGGTTTCCGACCGATAACTCCAGTTTGGATTATTTGATCTGAACCAAAGTTTGTATGTGTATTTCCCAGCTAAAGATACAGGCCAAGTTCGAATATGGGTTCCGTCCAATTATTTTCACCAGAGTTATGCCCCCTTTTCGACTTAGAATTTGACCGTCTGTTAACATTTTTGGTTTCCGACCGATAACTCCAGTTTGGATTATTTGATCTGAACCAAAGTTGGTATGTGTCTTTCTCCCAGCAAAACACAGGTCAAGTTCGAATTCGGGTTCCGTCCGCCAATTTTCACCAGAGCTATGTCCCTTTTTTACTTAGAATTTTTGCCAATTTGATGTTTCCGGATGATAACTTTAGTAAATGTGTACTGAATGAAATTAAATTTGGTATGTAGGATTACTAGCACTAAAGACAGGTTTTTATGCGCAAACAACGGTCGTATCAAACCGACATTTAGAGGCGGACATGAGGTCTACCGACCTTTTTTTACTTAGAATCTTGTAATTATCTGGTTTCCGGATGATAACTTCAGTTTGTGTGATCATATCTGAACCAAATTTGGTATGTGAGTTTATCAGTCCTATGTACAGGTCAAGTTCTTATATGGGTATGCTCCGCCTATTTTTGCGAGAGTTGTGGCCCTTATTCGACTTGTTTTACTTAGAAAATTTCTCACTTTTTCGGTTTCCGGATAATATCTCAAGTTTGGATCCTTTAATTGCAAATACCGTTTTTATATGGATCAGTCATATCAAGATACAGGTCAAGTTCGAATATGGGTTTGCTCCGCCCAGTTTGCGAGAGTTATGACCCTTTTTGTCCGCCGACCCAACGGGTTCGGAGGACTATTATAATCAGCACGTCCGTGCGTCTGTCTGTCCGAGGTTTCCGGATGATAACTTTAGTTAGAGTGAACCAAATTAAATTAATTTTTTTATGTGGGTTTACTAGCAGAAGAGACAGGTCAAGTTCGAATTCTGGTTCCGTCCGCCAATTTTCACCAGAGTTATGCCCCTTTTTTGTCCGCCGACCCAACGGGTTCGGAGGACTATTATAATCAGCACGTCCGTGCGTGCGTCCATCCGTCCGTCCATCCGAGGTTTCCGGATGATAACTTTAGAGTGAATCAAATTAAATTAAATTTGGTATGTGGGTTTACTAGCAGAAGAGACAGGTCAAGTTCGAATTCTGTTTCGTCCGCCAATTTTCACCAGAGTTATACCCCTTTTTTTCCGCCGACCCAACGGGTTCGGAGGACTATTATAATCAACCTGTCCGTCCGTCCGTGCGTCCGAGCTTTCCGGAAGATAACTTTAGTTAGAGTGAACCAAATTAAATTAAATTTGGTATGTGGGTTTACTAGCAGACGAGACAGGTCAAGTTCGAATTCTGGTTCCGTCCGCCAATTTTCACCAGAGTTATGCCCCTTTTTTGTCCGCCGACCCAACGGGTTCGGAGGACTATTATAATCAACCTGTCCGTCCATCCGTGCGTCCGAGGTTTCCGGATGATAATTTTAGTTAGAGTGAACCAAATTAAATTAAATTTGGTATGTGGGTTTACAAGCAGAAAAGACAGGCCAAGTTCGAATTCTGGTTCCGTCCGCCAATTTTCACCAGAGTTATGCCCATTTTTCGACTTAGAATTTGACCGTATGTTAACATTTTGGTTTCCGACCGATAACTCCAGTTTGGATTATTTGATATGAACCAAAGTTGGTATGTGTATTTCCCAGCTAAAGATACAGGCCAAGTTCGAATATGGGTTCCGTCCAATTATTTTCACCAGAGTTATGCCCCTTTTCGACTTAGAATTTGACCGTCTGTTAACATTTTTGGTTTCCGATCGATAACTCCAGTTTGGATTATTTGATCTGAACCAAAGTTGGTATGTGTCTTTCTCCCAGCAAAACACAGGTCAAGTTCGAATTCGGGTTCCGTCCGCCAATTTTCACCAGAGCTATGTCCCTTTTTTACTTAGAATTTTTGCCAATTTGATGTTTCCGGATGATAACTTTAGTAAATGTGTACTGAATGAAATTAAATTTGGTATGTAGGATTACTAGCACTAAAGACAGGTTTTTATGCGCAAACAACGGTCGTATCAAACCGACATTTAGAGGCGGACATGAGGTCTACCGACCTTTTTTTTACTTAGAATCTTGTAATTATCTGGTTTCCGGATGATAACTTCAGTTTGTGTGATCATATCTGAACCAAATTTGGTATGTGAGTTTATCAGTCCTATGTACAGGTCAAGTTCTTATATGGGTATGCTCCGCCTATTTTTGCGAGAGTTGTGGCCCTTTTTCGACTTGTTTTAGTTAGAAAATTTCTCACTTTTTCGGTTTCCGGATAATATCTCAAGTTTGGATCCTTTAATTGCAAATACCGTTTTTATGTGGATCAGTCATATCAAGATACAGGTCAAGTTCGAATATGGGTTTGCTCCGCCCAGTTTGCGAGAGTTATGACCCTTTTTGTCCGCCGACCCAACGGGTTCGGAGGACTATTATAATCAGCACGTCCGTGCGTCTGTCTGTCCGAGGTTTCCGGATGATAACTTTAGTTAGAGTGAACCAAATTAAATTAAATTTTTTATGTGGGTTTACTAGCAGAAGAGACAGGTCAAGTTCGAATTCTGGTTCCGTCCGCCAATTTTCACCAGAGTTATGCCCCTTTTTTGTCCGCCAACCCAACGGGTTCGGAGGACTATTATAATCAGCACGTCCGTGCGTGCGTCCATCCGTCCGTCCATCCGAGGTTTCCGGATGATAACTTTAGAGTGAATCAAATTAAATTAAATTTGGTATGTGGGTTTACTAGCAGAAGAGACAGGTCAAGTTCGAATTCTGTTTCGTCCGCCAATTTTTACCAGAGTTATACCCCTTTTTTGTCCGCCGACCCAACGGGTTCGGAGGACTATTATAATCAACCTGTCCGTCCGTCCGTGCGTCCGAGCTTTCCGGATGATAACTTTAGTTAGAGTGAACCAAATTAAATTAAATTTTTTATGTGGGTTTACTAGCAGAAGAGACAGGTCAAGTTCGAATTCTGGTTCCGTCCGCCAATTTTCACCAGAGTTATGCCCCTTTTTTGTCCGCCGACCCAACGGGTTCGGAGGACTATTATAATCAACCTGTCCGTCCATCCGTGCGTCCGAGGTTTCCGGATGATAATTTTAGTTAGAGTGAACCAAATTAAATTAAATTTGGTATGTGGGTTTACAAGCAGAAAAGACAGGCCAAGTTCGAATTCTGGTTCCGTCCGCCAATTTTCACCAGAGTTATGCCCATTTTTCGACTTAGAATTTGACCGTATGTTAACATTTTGGTTTCCGACCGATAACTCCAGTTTGGATTATTTGATATGAACCAAAGTTGGTATGTGTATTTCCCAGCTAAAGATACAGGCCAAGTTCGAATATGGGTTCCGTCCAATTATTTTCACCAGAGTTATGCCCCTTTTTCGACTTAGAATTTGACCGTCTGTTAACATTTTTGGTTTCCGATCGATAACTCCAGTTTGGATTATTTGATCTGAACCAAAGTTGGTATGTGTCTTTCTCCCAGCAAAACACAGGTCAAGTTCGAATTCGGGTTCCGTCCGCCAATTTTCACCAGAGCTATGTCCCTTTTTTACTTAGAATTTTTGCCAATTTGATGTTTCCGGATGATAACTTTAGTAAATGTGTACTGAATGAAATTAAATTTGGTATGTAGGATTACTAGCACTAAAGACAGGTTTTTATGCGCAAACAACGGTCGTATCAAACCGACATTTAGAGGCGGACATGAGGTCTACCGACCTTTTTTTTACTTAGAATCTTGTAATTTTCTGGTTTCCGGATGATAACTTCAGTTTGTGTGATCATATCTGAACCAAATTTGGTATGTGAGTTTATCAGTCCTATGTACAGGTCAAGTTCTTATATGGGTATGCTCCGCCTATTTTTGCGAGAGTTGTGGCCCTTTTTCGACTTGTTTTACTTAGAAAATTTCTCACTTTTTCGGTTTCCGGATTATATCTCAAGTTTGGATCCTTTAATTGCAAATACCGTTTTTATGTGGATCAGTCATATCAAGATACAGGTCAAGTTCGAATATGGGTTTGCTCCGCCCAGTTTGCGAGAGTTATGACCCTTTTTGTCCGCCGACCCGACGGGTTCGGAGGACTATTATAATCAGCACGTCCGTGTGTCTGTCTGTCCGAGGTTTCCGGATGATAACTTTAGTTAGAGTGAACCAAATTAAATTAAATTTGGTATGTGGGTTTACTAGCAGAAGAGACAGGTCAAGTTCGAATTCTGGTACCGTCCGCCAATTTTCACCAGAGTTATGCCCCTTTTTTGTCCGCCGACCCAACGGGTTCGGAGGACTATTATAATCAACCTGTCCGTCCATCCGTGCGTCCGAGGTTTCCGGATGATAACTTTAGTTAGAGTAA